>NW_026471269.1:0-2500 GCF_026875155.1 Cherax quadricarinatus | reverse complement strand
GTTTGCAAAAGGTTAGTTCCCGACTAAGGGAATGTCCCATGAAGAAAATTAAGGGAAAACGGGCCCGCGAATGGAGGACAGGGGGGTCGGGGGACATGATAAGACATATAAAATACTGCGTGGAATAGAAAGGTGGACGGATGTTCCAGGGGGGGGGACACAGAAACAGAGGCCACATTGGAATTGAAAAAACACATTAGGTCAGAGAGATAGTGGGAAGTATTTCTTCAGTATAGAGTTGTAAGGCGTGAATAGCCCAGAAAAAGACGTAGTGGAGGCAGGAACCATAACCCGTTTTAAAACGGGGTTTTATAAAGTCATGGGGGGGGGGAGGGGCTATAGCAACCCGGGGAAGAGGGGGGCCGGGTAGGACTCGACCCCGCAACCACAAATAGGTAGTACAAATAGGGGAGTACACACCCGCACCCCAAACACAAACACACACCACAAAAAAACAACAACACACACACACACAACACACCACCCCAACACACACACAACACACACATACACCACGAAACACCACCACCACCCCCACCCACACACACACAAAACACCACCACAAACACACCAACACACACACACACACAACACACAAACACACAACACACACACAAACAAAACCCAAACACACCACACACACCCACACCACCAACACCCCCACACAAAAACACACACACAACACAAACAAACACAACACACACACACACACACACAACACACCCCACAACACACAAACAACACACACACACAAAAAACACACCCCACACACACAACACCACACACCACACACAACAACCAAAACCACACACAAAAACACACACCCCAAACACACACACCCACACACACAAAACACACCAAAAAACCACACACACAACACACACACAACAACACACAAAACACACCACACACAAACAAAACACAAAACACAACACAAAACCACCACAACACCCACACACACACACACACCACACACACCCCAACACACACCCAAACCGTATGCTTAACAAACAAAATTAAAAAAACACTAAAAAAGCTTCAGTTTACAAGAAAAGTTACGTTCCTTTAAGTTCTATTTTCCCAAAGGTAAAATAATTTTAACATGATCGTGAAAGGAGCTGGCATTTTTTATTATTATTATTATTTTATTATATTATTTTTATTTTTATATTTTGTTGTTGTTGTTGTTGTTGTCACCACAGGAATTTGTTTTCTTGGGAATTTTTTCGATGAAAATTTAAATGTCTGAAATGTTTAGAGGTAGTACACTGAAACCCGGGATAGTTTACGTATATTGGTATACCCAACGGGGAAAACATATGTGCCCCCCACCCAATGGGGGTGGGGACGGATATCTTTTTCCCTGCCCCAACGGGTGGTGGGGGACGTTATCATTTCTCTGCCCCCACAACTGGTGGGGGGGGACGTGGATATTTTCCCCTGCCACCAAAAACTTGTGGGGGGGGAGTGAACCCCATATTCTCTCCCCCCCAAACTTGGGGTGGGGGACGTTTATTTTCCCCTGCCACCAAACGGTGGTGGGGGCCCGTGTATTATGCCCCCTGCCACCAAATGGTGGGGGGGGAGGATATTTTTTTCCCTGCCCCCACAACTGGTGGTGGGGGCCCGTGATACATTTTTCTCTGCCACCACAATTGTGGGGGGGGACGTATATATATTCTCTGCCACCTAACTGGTGGTGAGGGACGTGTATCATTTTCCCTGCCACCACCTGGTGGTGGGGAAACGGATTTTGTTCCCTCCCACCAACTGGTGGTGGGAACGGATATCTTTCCCTGCCACCACAACTGGTGGTGGGGACGTGTTCATTTTCCCCTGCCCCAAAACCTGGTGGTGGGGAACGTGTATTCTTTTTCCCCCCCACCCAAAAATTGGGTTGGGGGAAGTATATCATTTTCCCCCTGCCCCCCAAACACTGGGGTGGGGAACGTGTTATTTTTTTTCCCTGCCCCCCAAAATTGGTGGGGGGGACGTGATACATGTTCCCTGCCACCACAACTGGTGGTGGGGAAAACGTGAATATGTCCCTCCCACCACAACTGGTGGGGGAAGGGGATCAGTTCCCTGCCACCAAACTGGTGGGGGGGAAACGTGATTTATGTTCCCTGCCACCAAAATGGGGGGGGGGGAGTGTTTTCTTTTCCCCTGCCCCCAAACTGGGGGTGGGGAAAAGTGATTTTTTCCCTGCCCCAAAAACTGGGGGGTGGGGGACGTGATTAAGTTCTTTGCCACCACACTGGTGGTGGGGACGTGATATCATGTTCCCCTGCCCCCCACAATGGTGGTGGGGACGTGATATCATGTTCCCTGCCACCACAACTGGTGGTGGGGGACGTGATATCATGTTCCCTGCCACCACAACTGGTGGTGGGGCGTGATATCATGTTCCCTGCCACCACAACTGGTGGTGGGGGACGTGATATCATGTTCCCTGCCACCACAACTGGTGGTGGGGGACGTGATATTATGTTCCCTCCCC
>NW_026471268.1:0-11026 GCF_026875155.1 Cherax quadricarinatus | reverse complement strand
AAAAAAGCACCGAAAAACACGTAAAAATACAATATTCCGATTGATGTTTGGATGTTCCCGCGGGGGCTGGTGGTAAACTGCCACCGGGGGAAACAGGGAGCGGGGCTCAGGCCGACTTGGAGCGTCTGGGACGAAAATGGGGTAAGCGGGTTTTTAAGGGGTATGTGAGGCAAAATTTTTGAAATTTAAAAGTAAGGGGTATGCGAAATAATCGCTATGTGATGCCATTTTATGCGGGGTCCACTGTTTGGATATTTGAAATCAGAAAATTTGGGGGTTTCTTGTATTCACTGATAGTAAAAATGGAGTACAGGGGAAACCCTCAAATATTGACCTTAACCCTTTCCCCAGGAGTTATTTTTAATTTGAAAAAGTTAAAAAACGAAGCAATATTTCCCCATAAAAAATATGGAAATAAAATTTTAATCGTTCCAAAACCTAAAAATTTCACAAAAAAAAAATACATTTCATAGAGTTAATTATAGTTTTCATACATAAAACAAAAAAATTTCAATTATGTTTAATAGATTAAAAAACATTTAAAAATAAATTTTATTTACCTTATTAAATTTTGGGTGAGGGCATCGGAAAGTGGGGAGGAGGAGAGGGGAGTTGGGGTTAGTGTTTGGAGGAAAATTTTCCCAACCCTGAGGAGTCGGTAAAGCTCTCTCTGGGGGTTATTCCCCCTTATCTGTTTTTAAACCCTTTGATGTTTCGGCCCCTCTCTGAAACTGTCATTCATGTTGCCAAAAAATTCGAAAAAAAAATTTTTTTTTGAAAATTTTGGAAATATTTTTAGTAGTTTTTTAACCAAAAAAATTTTTTTTTTCCCTCAGTATTTCCCCGAGATATAGAGCCGCAAAGTTTGCAGAAAAGTAAAAAGTGCGTCGGCAACGCGGCGACCCCCGCCCCCCCCAGTTTTCTTTTATTTACTTAATTAAAAGGTTTCTTGCATTTTTAAATTTTTTTTCTTTTTCCAGGTAACTTATGTGGCCTGTGAGCCCAATGAAAGGGTGAATTCTTCAAATAACACTCATGTTTCCCCAAACCAATAAAAAAACAAATTATCACTTTTATTTGTGTATACCTTTGTTTACAAAAAACAAAAAAATTTACAAACAATTTTTATTACTATTGTTCCAAAATATATATAAAAAGTACAGTCACTAAACACTTTCCCTAAAACTGCTGCAGCTTGGGGAACTCTTTGAAAATGGGTATTGCGGGGGAAATTTCCACTTCCCACACAAAAAACGAGTGTCTCTGCGTTTTTTGGGCGTTTTTTTGGTATGCTACATACATACACCTTTTCTGAGTTTTTTTCTTGGCAGTGTAGGAGGCATTGTAGGGGGTAGTGTCACCGGGCCTCAAACGAATGACGTCTGTGGGCGCGGGCTATTGCAGGGTTGCTCCTTGGTACTTTGCAATTATTTGTCTTTTACTGACAGGCAAAATTACCATTTTTTGGTGTTTTTTTGGGTCTTCAACTTGTTATGTTATAAGCATTTAGCAAAGGATATAAACAAGATGGAAAAAAAGTTTTAATCCCCATTATAACTCTTGTGTACACAGTCTGCAAACCCATCGATGTCACATTTGTCCGCAAAGCGCATATTGAGGTTGTGTCCTGACAGTGCGGGCTTTAAAATGGGTTCATTGGTGTGTTTTGCCCCTCCCCTGGGTACCATTTGTTTCTGTGAACTGATGTCAACATGTGACACCGTTTGTCATGCCACCGAAATGCCATGTGTCTTGGGCAGCAAAGGCTTGCACCTCCCCCTCTGCGAGTCCCGCGTTGAACCTTGGCTAGTTTACGCCACGCACTGGCCACCCCGTCTGTCAATTCACTGCAAGAAATCACTGAAAAAGGGCTTGTGTACGGGTTATCATTTAAATAACATATTCCCCTTACCAAGATATTTTCCCATCATTGTTCGAACCAATCCCCAGAGATACCCAATAACTTCATGGTATTCAGAGTATTCTGCCATGTACACAATTAACCCAAATAGCCCACTTCTGCAATACACAGTAAAAATAGCTTTATCCAAAGCTTTTTCCTTTGTTGGTATATTTGTTTAAATGGATTTTTTCCTTTAATAAAATAAAGGACTCACTAACAATTTCCCTGAAGGGATAAAAATACAGCGCATTTTTGTTTCGGGTTTTTTCAAAAACCTTTCGATCTTTATAACCTGTCGCTTCTGTCACCCCTGGTTTTGTCTGAAAAGTTAACATATAAAAGTTGGGAAAAAAAAAACGATTGACCCCTTAATGTCACAAAAAAACCGGGAGTTGAAATCAGGCGTTCTGTTGCCCATATGTGGTGACAGTGTGCTTATACACATGTGGCATAAGCATTATTGTGGCAAAAAACAGGTCATCTCCCCACAGTTGTCTCCCCCATTTGTGTAGCCGTGATTTGGTGAGGAATTGTATTTGCCATGTGAAATCACGTAGTGTTTTTTTCCCCTGACAATGATGCCATCGGGGGTTCATAGAAGAATAACTCAAAGCGTCCTTCAGGGGCATTGTTCCCAAGTGGAAAAGATGGCTTTATTCCACTTTGTGTTTCATAAAGTCGGGGGGACTGGAACAAACTCGTCCCCGTCCTGCCAACCCCAGTGCGGTTGCGGGTGGGGTTGGATATTGTACCCGTGGTTGTGGTTGTGCAGGTTGTGGTTGTGCGGGTTGTGGTGGTGCGGTTTGGGGGTGTGGGGTGGGGGGAGGCGTTTGTTGTGCTGCGTCAGCAGCGTGGGAAAAAGCTGGCCCGTGATGGGCCACAGGGCCGTGCCACCTCACTATCACCACCACGCCTCCCCCCTCACTGTACCATTCATACCCATCATTACTATTGTCATTTCACATCATCGTGGTGTAGGGCCACGGAGTGTCCGGTTTCTCCTTCCCCCGGAACAAAATAAAAACACTACCAGACCGCTGCTAGTCGTACATACTGCCGCTTCACTGGGAAAATTTTCTCTCACTGCACTAAATGTTTCAATGACCTTGAAATCATATCACTATCCTGCTATATCTGGGGGGTTTTTACATGACCAAAAAATTTCCTCTTTGTCCTGGTACAGGCGAAGTGAACGGAACAAAACCGGCACAGCACCCGAGGGTGGAAGGTTGTGGGTATCTGGGGTTTTCATCATAATTACGTTTCCTGGGCACTTTTCTGGTAACACTCGCTTTAAAACCCTGGAATTCCGTCACTGCATTTTTTTCGCTGTTAAGATCACTTGGGCAAAAGACCTCCAATCCCCCGAGGAGTGAGGAACTTCTTCCGAGAGGCATGGTGGAAAAAAGGAATAAAAACATGGCGTTCCCACAAAGCACCCCTGGGTCCCGATTTTTTTCACGGGTCACACCAACCACTGAGACCCATTCTCTTGTGTAAGCCCCAGGCCTTTGGCGCTTGATTTGAAGCCGCTAGATTTGTGCGTATAAAAAGTCAGAAACATTGGCTCTAAGACGTATTTTTAGTCGGAACAGTCAAAGCGTTAATGCCATAGGCCAGTTTTAGAGTCACTGGACCCCCGTCCACAAAAAAAACGTCCACAGTCCTCTGTTTTTTTGGGGCCTCAAGATTTCCCTAAAAAGGACAGGTTCTGTCACGAACTTGTTTTCAAAGATGGCTTGTTTCAGCTTGCTCGGGGGGTACTTCTCAACAAACATTTGGAACATTCCACTTCTGTTTTTTGCCTTCTCACATCTTGGTGTTTTTTCACTTTCTTTACCACGGGGTACCCCCTAACAAGTTTCTTTGGGTCATTGTAGCTTATTTTCCAGCCCCCAAACACTAAAAAATAATGAAATAATCATAAAATGTTTTGAATGGAGGGGTTAGTGTCCATTCAAGCTCAACAAAACCCGACTGGCTCATGGCGCCTACTGGGGGCACGGACAGAGCGGGTGCCCGACGGGCCGTAAACCCCCGGGTTTCAAAAAGGGGCGAGTTTCGATAATAGGGACAAAGTTGGTTCGAAAAAAGGGTTCTCTTTTTGAAGAGTTCGTAAGCGATACTTTTGAAATTTGAGGTTCCCTGTATAGCGAAACAGTTATGATTTTTTCTCACTTACATTGAAATTCCGAAAAAGGCCAAAAAATGGGCAAAACGCTGATGCGTAAAAATCGTCGAATGCTAAATTCACGAAAGCATAATTTCCCTAAGTTTCCATCAAATTTCATATTTTGGTGTCATTTGATCGGGAAAAATTCTCTACATTTCAAAAAGAATTTTATAAAAATTTTTTTTTTTTTTTTGAAATTGGGGGACCCTGAAAACAAATCTCTGAGAGGGCCTGGGGACCTGAAAGGGTTTTAAATATTCCAACCCTCTTCAAACCATCCCCCTACTCTACTTGCACCACCCCCTTTCTGCCAATAGTTTCTTGTATCTCACCCCCATTCCTCCTCCTTGTCTAACACTTTCACCTCCTCTTACTTTTATTTTCATTTTCCCCCTTTTCCCATCTACCCTTTCTCTAAAGTAGCTAAAATTAAATAAAGATCCGTACATCATTGCTCCCCTTAAAGTGTACACCTGGAACCTACCCATCAACCTTTTATCCACCAAAACTAATTAAATAAACTACTTTCATTGTGCTATATCATACCTTGTACAGTGGGGCCCCCGGTTAACGATATTTTTTCACCCAGAAGTATTTAGGTGCCAGTACTGCCGAATTTGTTCCCCAAAGGAATTTTGAAGTAGATTTGTCCATTTCAACCCCCCAAAAATACACGTACAAACGATTTAAAAAAAAATTACATTACATAATTGGTGGGCTTCGGAGGTAATCTTTATGCGGGGGTCCACTGTTAAATTTTATTTTTTCCTCTTCTTCAAAAAATTATTTTAATTACTTATTCCCAAAACCTCTTTTTTACACATAGTCAATTAAAGGTCCCCTTTTTCATTTCCCCCTGGAACCCCCAAATTTTACCTACTCCCTCCCTCCACAAATTTTTCCCCCAATTTAAACAAAAAAATTCCCAAACCCAAACAAGTACGCTCACATTTTTGGTTCAAAACCCACATGATTCACTCAATATTTAAAAATTATTCTCTCTCTTTCTAATTTTCTCTTTTCTCCAGGTGCAAACACGCCTTTTTTTAACCCCTTTTAAACATCCAACCCCAAAAAAATCCTCTTTTCTTGTAACAGCTTACCCTTTTCAACATTTTTGCTACTCCTTCTTTAGCTCAAACTCTTTTTGAAACCCTAAACCCAAATCCCATTTATTTCTCCATTTAAAACCCCCCAAACCCCTTTTCCAGTTTTGATTCATTTAAAGCCAGGAACATCCAGCTTTTCTCATTCAAAAAACCCCAACAACCCATTTTTTTTTTTTGCTATTATTTTTAATGTATGTGGTAAAGGGGGGGCTCTTGATTAGGGAATTGTATGTGTCCCTCCAGTTCCAAAAATTAATAAAAATTAATAATAATACAGGGGGCCCCCGGGGTTCGGAAGTAAAATTGGGAAAAACCGGTAAATCTGGATCCGAAAAAATTAAATATCGAAAAAAAATTTGCCTTGGATCCCTTTACAAAAACCGGTACAAGATACGATTCGTACGGACGTGCCCACGTTTTGGCCCTGAACTCCCCCGTGTGCCCCTTTTTAAAAAGCCAGCCAGTGTCCCTCGCATCAAAGGATACATTGGGGTACATTCCATATCATCCATATTATCACTTTTTTTGGTGCTTGTTTTCCCAAATTAAGTCCCCAGGGGGCCCCAAAAGTTTGGGGCCCAACCCATCGAGCCCAAAGGGGTGCAAAAGGACTTTTAAAAATGAAGGAGGATAATTGAAAAGTATGAAAGTGGAGGCATATGTCAGCCCGGAAAGGGTTGTATAGAAAACCCCAAATAAACCATCTCTACTATAGTGAGGGGAAAACGGCAATAAAGAAGCTGTTTTTGGGCCAAAGGGGGTTTGCAACTGTGATTACAAAACCCAAAACGCCCCCCAAAGGTGTTGAAAATGTTGAGGACTGTTATTGGGGGTGGATAAATAAAAAACAAAGCTGGGGGTAGCATCTTAAATTGATCATTTGTGAAAAGGCTAGGCAGTTGAATGAGATTTTTTTTTAAAGAAATTCCCTGAAAACTGGGTGGTGATGGGGATTGTTTTTAAGGCCAGCAAAGGTTGGTTTAAAAGTTTTAAGCCCCATAGTGGCTTAATTTAGTGGATTGGGCTTGGTGAGGCTCCCAATTCAGACCAAAAAGAAGCTAAAAAGGGATGTGCATGAATTAAAGGGAAAGTAATAGGGGCTAAAGGGATTAAAACCTGAAAAAAAGGTTTAATTGCGAGAAACAGGCCTGTTTTGGAAAAGAAATTGCCAAGAAAGGAAACCTACTTTAAATAAGGGGGGAAAAAAGGCACCCCCGGGACATAAGTTATGAAAAAAAAAAAGGCTTACCCCTGTTGATGTGTCCCAAAGTGTGGTGTTTGCAAAGTGAAGCCTTTATTGGTGTATCACTAAAAAAAAATTCCCAGGGTTCGGGGAAAAAGAATACCCTCAAGGAGAATTTGTTGGGGCGGGGTGGAGGGCAAAAAATAAGGAATGGTCACTAGGCACTTTTTTTATGACTGGTTAAAAACCATGCATTTCCCCCCCGACTGTAAAAAATTCCCCTAACTAAAAAAGAAATTGGGACCTTAATTTGCCCCCTTTGGATTGGGACAATCCCCCTGGTCATCCTACAAATTTGGGCCCAGAGCGACTTTCGGGGGACTTGAGCTTAATTAAAGTAAAGTTTTTCCCTTTCCTAATAAAAATCCTCTGTGCACCCCAGGACCAGGGTTATTGAAAATTTTTCAAAAAAAACTGTACAAAAAAAGCTAGTTTGAAAGGTGTTTTTTAAAGTGACCCAGACATACGTTTGACTCTAAAGGGTTTCCGAAAGGATACTTTAATATCCTCAATTGTGAAAACCTTTTATAGGAAAAGGTTGGGGGGGAGTAAAAAAAGAGGACCTTAAACTCTGCTTGGAAAAAAACTGTGGCCGGGAAGTGTGGGGAAAAAAGGGGTTTTTTGAAGGGTTTAAAGGCAAACCCCGGGGGAAACCCTATGCCAGTTGGGGGAAATCCACTGGGCATGGGAAAGTTTTTGGGGGTTGGAGGTTAGTGGGAGGGAGGGGGGAAAAGGTTGGTGGAGGAGGACAATGACAAATAACCACGGTTTGAACTGCTGGTTCATCTTAAAACACCCAAGGGGCCCCAGACCTGAGGAAAAGCTTCGGAGGGGGGGGATAGAAAAAACTTGAAGAAGTTCCCTCCCTTCAAAGTTTAAGAAAGGGTAAAAAGTGGCTTGAAGTGAAACCCTTTTTTTAAATAAAAATCACCCGGCACAGCTCCCTAAAGCCTTTGTTGGCAACCTGTAAATGACAATGTTGTGCCAGTTTGGGAAAAATTCCATAAAGGAACGAGAGCTACAGGCCTTATGGACGATTTGTTTTTTGCGACAGAAGTCCAGTGACCTCAAGTGGTCCTTTAAAGGCATTAAAAGAAGGGGAAGTAACCCCGGAAAAGGCATTCGATCGATTCGTACGAGGGCGTGTCCACGTGTGGCCCGAACTGCCCCCCGTGTGTGCCCGTGTTTTTTCAACCCAGCCAGTTGTGCGCATCTAAAAGGATACATTCGGTACATTCCATATTATCCCTTTTATCATGTTTTTGGTGCTTGTTTCTGCAAAAAAAAGTCACCCTGGGCCCCAAGAAAGCTTTAGTTCCAACCCCGTGGGTTAAAAAAAGGGGGAGAATTAGTTTTGGAAAATTTAAAAAAGATTTTTGAAGGGTTTGGGGTAACCCCGAGAAGTTATGCCAGTTGTGGATCCCTTGGCCAAATTCAAAAATTTAAAGGAAAAAGTGTGCAAATGGGTTGAAATGCAAACCCTTTTTGGATGAAAATCACCCCAACACAGCTATTGCAAGCCGTGGTGGTTTATATTTAAAAATGGGCAGTGTTATGGCCCATTTTAGACAAATCTTAAAGGAACGGCAAAAAAGAGGTCCAGTGACTCTCAAATTGGTCCCCAGGGAAATTTAAAAAAAAAGGGAAGTAACCCCAGAAAAGGAATTGCTACCTCAAGTCCTAATGGAAGGAGATTCCCCCTTCCCAAAAAGTAACAAACCCTTTGGGGCACTTCCCTCCCCCCCATCCCCTCAAATTCACCAATCTTCAATTTAAAAGGGAATGCCAAAATTTTTCTATTGTTATTATTCTTTTTGTTATTGTTTTTTTGAATTTTCTATTGCATTAAACTTAAAAATTTCATGTGGTAAATTTTTTTTTTTTATACTTTTGGGTGTCTTGCACGGTTTTTTTAATTTCCATATTTTTTTATGGGGAAAAAATTTAAATTTGGTTTTTATTTTTTTTCGACATTCGATACCTCTCAGGAACGGGGGTTAGTATCAAAAGTCGAGGGGCCACTTTTATTGTTTCAAATTTTTTTTTAAACAATGCTTGCCCAAAGAGCAAAATTCACGTACAATCAGCAAAAAAGGGTCAGGAAGCGATTGAAACTATTTAAAAAAATAGAGAAATGAAAAAAGGCAGCGCATAGAGGAAACCCGGCTGCCGCCGCCCCCACCCCATCACCACTGTGGCCCCAGTGATTTTTGTATTTACCTATAATTTAAAAAAAAATCTGTCTTTTACCCACCTGTGGTTAATATGTAACAAAACCCCACCCCCTAATCATAGATTAAAAAACAGGGGAGGTGTGGGGCCTTTAACTGGGAAGATATAGATTGGGGGGAGTAAAAGGCGGATGTTTTTTGCCGCGCTTTTGGGGTCGCCATCACTCGCCAATTTTAATGGCCTTCTTTATTCATTCTAGAGCATATATTTTATGGTCTATGTTATTAATAATGTTTATTAAAGCCAAAAATTTGAAAGAATTGTGTTGGATAACTAAGCATTATTTTATCATGCCCCGAAAGGCTGGAACCCCGGAAATTTAATTTTCATTTCAATTTTTTTTAAATTTAGGAAAATTTTTCAAGTAAGGAAAAAAATAAAGGGCGAAATAAGGTCACGAAAAAAGATTAAACCTTAAATGGCCCAAAGGGATATATACGTTTTTATTTGGGCATTTATTCAACATTGGCATTTATAGGCTGAGTGCCTAGGAAAATGGGGGAATGGGGTGTGGCAATCAAGTTTTGCCCCCAAAAAAAAAAAATTAAAAAAAATTGGGGATGCCTGGGTAGCACATGTCTTTTTTCCTATAAAAAAAAAAACTTTTTTTCAAAATATTCCCGGGGGGCGCCCCCGGTGAACATTACAAAACATACGTTTGGGGCCGCCCTTAAAAGGTTAAATTCATAAGGGAAGGTTCCATTGTATATATAGAGACTCGGTATAGCATGAAGATGAAGAGAGATACAACTGGTGTACCTGCCAAAAGATCATTTTTATGGGTGCACTGATCCACTATGGGCACCTAGCAGATTTGTGTCTGTATGACAAGCCACCCCTGACAACCATACCTGTGACCAATTTCGAGGGTTCTTCTATCCTCACAGCCCAGCCTGAGACTTTACTACTGACTGATCCAAGGTGCTGTTGCTGTCAGCAGACTACACTCCTACATAACCATGAGTGATTAAGCTGACTACCTGACAGGTGATGCTTGACTTGATGAATGGTGTTTAGATTGTAGGTATACCATTGAGTTTTTCTACTCCTAGAGCTCGGCCTTGGGCCAAGCTCATCTGGTGCTTGCCTGGTCAACCAGGCTGTTGCTGCTGGCAGCCAGCTCACCCACATATCCATCACAGCCTGGTTGATCAAGACACTTGAAGATAATTGTACAGTTTCCACTTGAAAGACTTCTACACTTGTCCCAGCAGTATTCCTGATATCTACTGGCAACAAATTGAATAGTCTTGGACCACAGACACTGATACATTGTTCCCTTATTGTGCCCACAGTGCCCCTGCTTTTCACTGGGTTTATGTTGCACTTCCTCCCATATATCTCCAATGCCAAGATATTCTTTGGGAATCTCAAATACCACCGATGCCTAAATGCTAATCTGCAATCATAGTACAAATGTTAAAAACAAAATTTTATTTATTACTTGTATTTAATATACTACAGTTGAACCTCGGTTTTCATCTTCAATCGTTTCCAGAAGGTCGGCCGAAAACCGATTTTGTGAACGAGATTATTTGGCGTTTCTGGTAGCAGGGAGTAAATGATACGTCTGCGGAGGCTACTTACTTTATTTGCAAAGTCGTGGTGGGTACACAGGCTTGTGTGCTGTGCCCATGACCCGGGAGGGCCATGCCCATGAGGGAGAGAGGGAGTAGACTTGTTGACTGCTTTTAGGCCGCTGAGTTACCTGGATGTTATTCTGGGGTTCAACGCCCCCGCGGCCCGGTCCATGACCAGGCCTCCCGATGGAACAGGGCCTGATCAACTAGGCTGTTACTGCTGGCCGCACACAGTCCAACATACGAGCCACAGCCCGGCTGATCCGGCACTGACTTTAGGTATCTGTCCAGCTCTCTCTTGAAGGCAGCCAAGGGTTTATTGGCAATTCCCCTAATGCTTGATGGGAGGCTGTTGAAGAGTCTTGGGCCCCGGACACTTATGGTGTTTTCCCTTAGTGTACCAATGACGCCCCTACTTTTAATTGGGAGCATTTTACATTGCCTGCCCAGTCTTTTACTTTTGTAGGGAGTGATTTCTGTGTGCAGATTTGGGACCATTCCTTCCAGGATTTTCCAAGTGTAGATTATGATATCTCTCTCCCTCCTGCGTTGAGTGAGTGAGCGAGTGGGACCAGCGTCCCACTGACCTGGGCAGGTCTAGAGGGCAGCACCTGAGTGCTGCGAAATATGAACTAAGCTGGCAGACAGCATAGGCTGTCTGTGCCGACAGTACAGGCTGTCTACATATGCTCGGCCACCTACCTTGCGTCGTCCCAACGCGACAATACTGGTGGTAAAAAAAAAAATCTCTCTTGTAGGAACAGGGCACAGAACACAAAATAAAAA
>NW_026471267.1:0-11480 GCF_026875155.1 Cherax quadricarinatus | reverse complement strand
AAAAATTTCCCATGTGGGGTGGCCCAAATTGGAAACCGGTCGACTGCATGCTGGAGAGAAACTGTAAGGGGTGACAGTCAGCGCCTGCACGGGCAATAGCGAAGCCCCAACATAAGTGGACCAAATATTTGATGAAACTGGGGGCCAATCTTTAAATAGCAAGGAGAAAAAGTGTTTGCTCAGAACACATCCGGGGGGACACCTTCAGTTTGGATAAAGCCCGGGAGAGCACATTATTAACCCCAACACAAAAATGCCTGTCAGTTAAAAAGTTTTTAAAGGGAAGGAGGGGATTCCTCGAAGGCCTAAGGATGGGTTTGGGCTAAAATATTATACCTCCAAGTTGTTCTAGCCTTCTCAAGGTCAAAAAATTGGCAATAACGAGGGTTATTCGAAAAAGGCTTACGAACTACGTATCCAAGCCAGAAAGGGGGCTAGGGTAGAACGTCCCTTTACGAAAGCCTATTGACGAGGGGAGAGACTTTTGTGTGTCCTAAATACCACACAAACTCTATTTACAGACGTTCCATTATTTTGAAAAACTGCACTGTAAAGCAAGGGACATGTGGGAGTTACCTAGGTTTTTTTAAGAATTTCTACTCATTTAGTTCATAAATCTTATTTCACCTGTACACTAACATCAAGAAACGTTAACCTTAAAAATGGGTTTAAAACAAATTCAGTGTACAAAGGGTGTGGGGCGCCACATGGGGGGCGAGAGGATGGCAAGTTGGCGGGTAGATTAAAAGACAAAAAAAAATTTAAGCATTCATGTTAATACCCATAAGGTTTCTGGGTTTCAATGCCATCTCTCTCGCTCTGTTATTTCGGGAAGGACGAGCCCAAAGAAGCAATAGTACTTTTTCTGCATTAACGCCCCGCAAATTTTCCATTACCTCTTACATATGTAAGTACATATATAAGTGCATATTTTTTTGGGAAATAAACTCGTTTTTTTCTGTAGGCATTTTTTTTAAAACTTTCGGATTCTATGATCATAGTAAAAAGCATTTTATTTTCTTTTTATAAATCAAGCAATGCGCGATTTTTTGTTTTTTAATGTATTTATAAAAAAAATTCGTGTGGCGTAGAAAATTTTTATTCCGAAGTGAGCCCTGAGAAAAAAAAGTCTGGGAACCTTTTGCACAAGATAACAAGTGGATTAGTGCTTTATACAGTGAGATGCACCGGATCTCTCTTAGCTCCATCACCCCATGGACTGCTTCTTTAACCCTTAAGGGAAATTTTTGTCCATTGTTCTGAAGTTGTACTATGGAAAACGTTTTTTCAGGAGTTTTAGCAACTGTAGTTTAGAAACTGGGACCCCTGTGCCAAGTTTTTTTAAAATTTTGCGGGGGAAGCCCACAAGTGTGGGCCCGTTCCCCTACTTTCTTCACAAGTGTGTATCTCTCTCCTCTTTCACCTTCCTTCAAATTTTTTCCCCTTATCACATATAAAATGATACTTGTATAAAACTAAAACCCGGGCGGGGATCTTCAGGAAAGGAGTGGAATGGGGGGACCCCCAACCGCTAATATTGAAAGCAAACTGAAGGTTTCCCTGGGGGAAGGTTAAAGCCAAAAAATGATGTGTAACAAAAATTTCCCTTTCAACATAACCTATGATGAATAAACAGAATTCTGGACAAAACTCGAACCGTGATCCAGCACATAGTAGGCCCAACACAGAAACCCCCTCAGCCCTAACTTACATGGGAAGGTTTTACAATAAGCAATTCTCTGACGGGTTGTATCACGGCACCAGCTGTATCCTACGTCAAATTTCCACAGCCTTAGAACTTTAAAAGTAGATTATTCTCTTCACTCAAAGACAAATATAATTGTATGAATGGTTTAAAAAACCCGAAAGTTAAGATTGAGACACTTATGCAGCATAAGTGTCTCAATCTTCAACTATAAATAGTTCAAAAAACCCAAAAAAAGCTTTGAGCCCCCCGTCCATTTTTCTATTTATTCATTAGCATCTTTCATTACTATTTATTTTGGGGTTTTGGATTTTTGGTTTGGGGGGGTACAAGAAAGTGGACTTTGAGAGAGAGGCTGTGAGGGGGAGACAGTAGATACTAGCTCTGTTGCTGCTGCGATCAACTAAGTCAAAGTGCTGGCGTAAAACCTTGCTTTTCAAAAAGCCCGGGCCGATCGTTGCATACTGGGCTTGATAAATTAGACACATGTCAACTCTTGGGTACTTTATTGGGGAAATTTTCCCACACAGTGGCTTTTCTCAGTCCATACAAAGGGAAAATCTTGAACAGGAGGAGAAGAGGTAATTTTCTATTCAAGATTGATGGCTGACCACACACTCAAGTTGAGGGACTGATTACTCATTCTCCTCCTGTTCTTAAGATTCTCCTTTTAGACTGAAAAGCCACTGTGTGGCGAAACGTTCCTCAAAAAAAATCCCCAAAGATTTTAACATGTGTCTAATTTATCAACAGTGGGTTCTTGAACCATTCATCTACAAATATGGGCTTGTTATGTGCAAGGACCAGGGTTTCGAGTCCCCATCCGATTTGTTAAATCAATGAAGTCTTCATTAAGAAGACTCACACTGGGTTCATATCAATAATGTTGAGGGGTCAGTGAAGTGCTCACAGGGGCCCCTTAAAATACACACTACCATGGTAACAGGGTTTTTGAGGGACACCAAAACCCGGCTGAATTTAGCTGGAATTTCATATTTACGTTAAGTTTTAATCCCATGGGGGTTATTCATCTCAAGGAGGGGTTTGTTTAGGTGGAATCATGTTTTAAGTTTTTTTTTTGTGTGATGATTAACCTCGGCTCCGCCAACTACACGTCGGACGAAAAGTCATCATAGTAACGTCACAAGACCATCGGGTGCATCAGGCAAAACCAAAACCCTGGCGGGCCCAGAAACCGGAAGGGGCTCCCGGGAAGAAGACTGGAGCCTTAATTCCCCCTTGTAAGAATGACCCATATATTTTCAACTTTAAATATACATGAGATAATATTCTGCGGGTGAAGTGGGGGTTTTGGGAAGCACCCGCGCGCACCCTTGGAGAGTGAAGCCACGTGGTCACAAGTCCCACAAGAACATGTAAACACTGCAAAAGTTTTGCAACATGGGTACGCGATGAAAGGCTGCCTCTGTCTCGTAAGCATCTTAAGCGAAGCTTAACCAACATTCACGTTTCTCTCATAAAAATGAAAGACGGGTATTGGAGGGGAAAGTGCCCCTTGGAGATGACTCTACCTGTATGGGAGAGAGGGGGCACACTGAGTCCGGGAAGGTAACCTTACCGTATGGGGGGGGGAGGGGGTAGGGGCCCCGGGAAGGAATCTTCCTTTTGGGGTGGGGAGGGAGGGGGCATGTTTCCCCTGGGGGGAAAACCTTACCCGTTGGTGGGGAGGGGGGGTTTAGGAGCCCGGGAAGGGAAACCCTTCCTGTATGGTGAAGACGGGGGGGGAACGAGCCCTGGAAGGTAACCCTTACCTGAAGGGGGGGGGGAAGGGGTAGTGACCCGGAAGGGAAACTTACCGTATGGTGGGGGGGGGAGGGTATGAGCCCTGGAAGGTAACCTTACCCAAACGTTACCTAGGGCCTAGGGGAAGGATGGTGAAGAGAAACGAAGGGGGCCTTTACCTGTAGGTGGGGGGGCCGTAGGGGGGAGGCAGCGTGGGGGGGGAGACAGTGGGGGGGGGAGGCCGCGGGGGGAAACGGTGGGTGAGGAGAATTTGGGAACCCCCCTATAAAGTGGGGGACCTTATCTGTGGGGGGGAAGGAAGGAGCAGTTTGGTCCTGAAGGGTGAGGAGGGGGGGGGGGAAGGCGACCTTATACTGTAAAGGGGAGGAAGGGGAAGAGTGTCACGGAAGTGGGGAGTAAGAATAGCCCTGGAGGAGGGAAGGAAAGTAACCCCTTTGGGAAGGGAAGAGTAGGGAGTATAAAATGACCCCGGGGGGGTGGTGGGGGGGGGGAGAGTGACCCGGGGAGGGTAGTGGGGGGGGGGGAGAGTGAGCCCTGGGGGGTGGTAGGAGGGGGAGTGTGAGCCCGGGAGGGGGGTTTGGAGGGGGATGAGCCCGGAGGGAGGGGGGAGTAAAAGTGGGGCCCTGGAGGGGGGAGGGGGGTATAAGTGAGTCCGGAGGGGGGTGGGGAGTAAAGTGGGGAGGCCCCTTACCTGCGTGCTCGGGGGGAGGTGATGGGAAGGACATTCCGAAAGGGCAGCCCTTTCCCGAGGGCGTGGGGATGGGGGCAGGGAGGCGGCGGGGGGCGGCCAGATGGGGGGCGGCCACGAGGGGGGCTCACCAGCATTTCCTCACCCTCGTCTTCCTCCAAGTTGAGGGCGGTTGTGGCCTGGGGGGGGACCGTGGTCCAGTGTACCATAGTGTAAACCCGGGGGAATTCCCATGGTCCAGTGGAGTGTACCAGTGATCCAGGATCAGTGGGAAGTGCACCAGTGGCCATATTTGGTACCATGGTGGAGTGTACCGTGTATCAGGGGTGTACCATGGTCCAGTGTACCAGTAGTTTTTTCCAGCGGTTGTACCAATAATGTACCGTGTGTACCTTTTTGGGTCCAGTTGTGTGAACAGTGGGGTGTGTACCAGGGGGGTGTTACCATGATGGGATGGTGAAAGGGGGTAGTATTTTTTTGGGTGTGGCAGTAAATGTTGGGGTGGCAGTTTTTATGAGTGGTGACAGCGAATGTGGTTGTGGTGGGGGGTAAATGTTGTATGGATGTGGTGAGGATGTAGTGTGTTGGGTGTTGTTATATGTATTATAATGTTGGTGGTTAAGTGAGTTGTGGGTTTTTGCGTGTTTGGGGGTGATATGCAAATCGGGTGTTAAGTGTAGTGGTGGTGTATTTTTAGTATGTTTGGGGTGGAGGTAACAATACACAGAGGTGGTTAAGTGAGGGTGGTGTAGGGGGGGGTGGAGGGAACCACACACGTGGGGTTTTTGTGGTGAGGGGGAGGGAAACACAACACGGGGGGGGTGTAGGGAGGTGGGGGTAACACACAAAAGTGGGATGTGTAGGTGGGGTGGGGGTAACACACAACACTGGGATGGTAGGTGGGGGGGAGGTAACACAAACACGTGGGGTTGTGTAGGTGGGGGGAGGAACCCCCCAACACGTGGGGGTGTGTAGGGGGGGTGGAGGGGAACACACAACCGTGGGGGTTGGGAGGTGGGGTGGAGGTAACACAAACACTGGGGGGGTGTAGGGAGGTGGAGGTAAAAAACACAACACTGGGGTTTTGTAGGTGAGGTGGAGGGAACACAAAAAACCGTGGGGATGTGTAGGTGGGGGGGAGGGAACACACAACCGTGGGGTGTGAGGTGAGTGGAGGTAACACACAACACATGGGGTTGTTAGGTGAGGGGGGTAACAAACCGTGGGGATGTGTAGGGGGGTGAGTAAACACAAACGGGGGTTGGTAGGTGGGGGGGAGGTAACACACAACACTGGGGATGTGTAGGGGGGGTGGAGGGAACACAACACGTGGGGATTGTAGGTAGGGGGGGAGGTAACAAACACGTGGGGGTGTGTGGGGGGGGTGGAGGTAACACAACCGTGGGGGTTTGTGAGGTGGAGGTAACACATACGTGGGGGTTGTGTAGGGGGGTGGAGGGGAACATACAACACTGGGGGAGGGAGGTGGGGGGGGGGGTAACACACAACACTGGGAGTGTAGGTGGGGGGATAAAACACAACACGTGGGTTGGTGAAGTGGGGGTAAACAAACGTGGGGTTGTGTAGGTGGGGTGGAGGGTAACATACAACACGTGGGGGGTGTGGGGGGTGGGGGTAACCTGGGGGTGTGTGGGGGGGTGGAGGGAACCACAACACGTGGGGAGTTAGGTGGGGTAGGTAACACACAACCTGGGGTTGTGTAGGTGAGGGGAGGGAACACATAACGTGGGGTTTTGGGAGGTGGGGTGGGGGTAACACACAACACGTGGGGTTTTGGGGAGGGGGGGTGGGGGTAACCACAAACTGGGTTTTGTAGGTGGGGGGGAGGAACACAAAAGTGGGTTTTGTAGGTGGGTGGAGGTAACACCAAAAACTGGGGTTTTGTAGGGCGGGGGGGGGTAACAAAACTGAGGTTGTTGAAGGTTTTGTGGGTGGGGGGGAGTAACACGTGGGGTTTTAATGTTTGGGTGGGGTGGAGGTCACGTGGGTTTTTGAAGTTGTGGGGGGGTGGAGGTAAAAACACGGGGGGTTAAAGTTGTGGGGGGGTAGCACGTGGGGGTTTAAAGTTGTGGGTGGGGGGAGGTACCGCGGGGGGTATGAATTTTGTGGGGGGGTGAGGGACACCGGGGTTGTATGAAAAGTTTTGGGGGGGTGGAGGGGACAACACGTGGGTTGTATAAAGTTGTGGGTGGGATGGGGACATGGGGGTTTTATGAATGTTTGTGGGGGGTGGGGTGCAGCGGGGTGTATGAATGTTGGGGTGGGGGGAGGTAAACGTGGGGTTTTAGAATGTTTGGGGTGGGGTGGAGGAAACGGGATAGTCTGAGTAAGGTTGACGAATGGGAGGAACCAGGAGGGGAAAATTCCACGTGGGGTGTCGTAGGGTAAATAAGGAGAATTAACAACGTGCCCCTGGCATTGGAAAGGACAGCGAGGATGTGTTTGATAGTGTCATAATGCGGAGTGGCGTAGTTTGAGGGATATGGAAAAATTTAAGTTAATAAAGGGCGTTTTTAAAAAATTTATGACCAAGGTCTCGTTGTATGTGCGCGGGTGCGTGGAAATTTTTTTTGTTTGGGAGTGTAGTGGGTGTTGTTACGGTGTATTAAAGAAAACGCGATTTTGTATTGAGGGTTTTTTTGAGAGTACGGGTTGGTTTGGTATTTAAGTTTACAGAGTAGGGTATGCAGTTTTCCAGTTTACAGTATGTTGTGTGTGTGTGTGTGTGTGTTGTGGTTTTGTGTGTGGTGTGTGTGTTTCTCAAGCGTACAAAATTTTTACGTTAGCCCAGTGTACAGAAACAATACAAGAGTATACAGAAACGTTTCATACCCCGTGTAGTGTGACTTGCCCAAGTGTACGAGTATTACGGGGGGAAGGGGGCCCAGGGAAGAGGTGGGGAAAGGAAGGGAAAGAAGGTAATATTAAGTAACACCTAAGAGAGAATTACATGCATGAGGACAAAAAAAAAAAAGCAAAGAAAACAACTGAAAAAAAAATAATACAGCGTCATTCCATAGAACTATAAAGAAATTTAAAATACTGCACTGGCCACAGAGAAAGCCAGGCGAGGAAACCATTACTTTTAAACTAAATTTTCTGGGGCTACTGTACTTGGCACGAACTTGCTGGTCACACCAGTATGGTAATACAGCTACTCAAGACAACACTTGTACCGAACTTTCTGGATCACACCAGTACTGGTATCAGCTACCAAGACAACACTTGACCTGATACTTGCTGGATACACCAGTACTGGTGTAAAGAAATCAAGCAACACTTTTTACCGTATTGTGGATCCACCCTACTGGTGATACAGCTACTCAAGAAACACTTGTACCTGAACTTGCGGACACACCAGTATTGGTTTATACAGTAAAACAAAGACAAAAACAGGCATGGTACTATTAACCACACCTGCACGGTGTCTAAAACCCCCTGTTTAAACCCACAGCTTGCCCCCTAGGGCCGATTTTGCTATGATGCTTGTATCTGGCACACCAGGGAAAAAGCCTTTAACTGGACTTTTCATTTTCAAAATCTGTTTACAAATGAAACTTTGTGCAAAAAAAAGGGCCTTCGCTGGTTATTGCCCATCCCCGGCGCGTTACCCCTCTTCACACCTTTCCACTTTTTTGGGGCCCAAAAATACCGATTCGTTCGTTTGTAATACATAACTGCATACTATTGCAATAACTATATATTCATTTTTGTGCATAACTGTGTTTTACTGTTATTTTAGTAGTTACTTTCCCCTCAGCCTAACCAGTCTAAAATTCCCCTTTACCCCCTTTCGCCCACGAACTGCCGTCACTGGATGTTTTGTGTTTTTTTACATTCTCGCAAAAATCTTAAAAATTTTGATGAAAATCCAGATCGGGAGTTCTGAGGGACCAAAATACCCCGCTAGCACCAACAATAGTCCCTGTCAAAGTCACTTAAATCACACTTTACATTTCTTCCCCAAATTTTATGTCTGGTTGTCAAAAAGTGCCTGATGCTCTTGCGCAATGAAAATGCTGCCAAAGTGATTTGGCCCATTAGATTTTTTGCATTAACGAGCAGGTGATGTAAGGGGTACCTAATAAAGTGTCCACCAATGATATCTAAAGCAAATTGAATCTAATAATTTTATTACACAATTATTTCACAAACACCGTGGTACGAAGTAAAGATGATAAAAGTCCATCAAGCTTGGAGAAGTGTCCAGCTCCATGGATGATTACACATATTTAGTGCGTACACACCTGCTGCCTTTTTACTTACGAAAAAGTTTTTACCCTGAGGCGAAACGTCCAACAAAAAGATATACCCCCAATTTTGCACATGTGACTTACTCATCAACTTTTCGGTATTGAAAAACCATTTTTCCACCAAAACCTTATGTTAAGGCTCCCGTGGACAGAGAAAATTGGTATCAAATTTGGTTAAGGTAAACTTAACGAACCATGTTGTGGTTGTCTTTTTTTACCTGTGTTTTGCAATACAAAAAAATTTCACCCCCAAATTTAAATCTATCTTAATATATCTTTTCCCAGAACACAACGAATATGGATGAATTTACAAAACACGAACAATTACTGAAGAACATTTTTTCCATTAACCTTTTGACATTTATAACGTAATCTTTCACATTTATAACGTATTTTTGACTTTTAAATAACGAATCTTTGACATTTATAACGTATCTTTGACATTTATAACGTTTTTTTGGGACATTTATAACGTATCTTTCACATTTATAAACGTATTTTTGACATTTATAACGAATCTTGACATTTATAACGTATCTTGACATTTATAACGTATCTTTGACATTTATAACGAATCTTTGACATTTATAACGAATCTTTCACATTTATAACGTATCTTTCACATTTATAACGTATCTTGCCCATTATAACGTATCTTTGACTTTTATAACGAATCTTTGACATTTAAAACGAATCTTTGACATTTATAAACGTATCTTTGACATTTATAACGTATCTTTGACATTTATAACGTATTTTTGACATTATAACGTTCTTCACTTTATAACGTAATCTTTCACATTTATAACGTATCTGACATTTATAACGTATCTTTGAAAATTAATAACGAATCTTTGACATTTATAACGTATCTTTCACATTTATAACGTATCTTTGACATTTATAACGTATTTTTTCACATTATAACGTATCTTTGACATTTATAACGTATCTTTCACATTTATAACGTATCTTTCACATTTATAACGTATCTTTCACATTTATAACGTATCTTTGACATTTATAACGTATCTTTCACATTTATAACGTATCTTGACATTTATAACGTATCTTCACATTTTAACGTATCTTTCACATTTATAACGTATCTTTGACATTTATAACGTATCTTTGACATTTATAACGAATCTTTGACATTTATAACGTATCTTTCACATTTATAACGTATCTTTGACATTTATAACGTATCTTTCACATTTATAACGTATCTTTGACATTTATAACGTATCTTTCACATTTATAACGTATTTTTCCCACTTTTTATAACGTATCTTTGACATTTATAACGTATCTTTCACATTTATAAACGTATCTTTCACATTTATAACGTATCTTTCATTTTTAAAACGTATCTTTGACATTTAAAACGTATCTTTCACATTTATAACGTATCTTTCACATTTATAACGTATCTTTCACATTTATAACTATCTTTGACATTTATAACGTATCTTTGACATTTATAACGTATCTTTCACATTTATAACGTATCTTTGACATTTATAACGTATCTTTGACATTTATAACGTATCTTTCACATTTAAACGTATCTTTGACTTTTTATAACGTATTTTTCACATTTATAACGTATCTTTCACATTTATAACGTATTTTTCACATTTATAACTATCTTTCCCACATTTATAACGTATCTTTCACATTTATAACGTATCTTAGGGAAAATGAAGTGCGTGTTCGGGACAACTACGGTTTTTTTTCTGACAAGAATTAAATAAAACTAAACGAATTTACGTTTATCTTAGCTAGGATGGGTAGGATTAATCTAGGTTATATTGGGTAAATATTAGCAGGGTTAGATTCACATTGTCAGTTAATTTTGACAATAAATCCAGAATTGACATACTAGTTAATTCTCACGAGCACACATCAAACGAAGAGAAAAAAAAAACTAAAGAATACGGAAGCAAGTGATTGTGAAACACCTCTGGTTTGTCTGATCACTGTTGAGTTATTACTGTATTATTACATAACCGGGGGAGGGCGTTAAATCTGTTGGGATCATACTACAGTGACTGGGATATTGGGGGCAAATTAGGACCAACCCAAGAATCATAATAGGTCCAATTTCCCTTTAATCAAAATCCCTCAACAGCATCAAGGTACACTTCCCTCAAAGCGGTCGCTGTGGGTAAAAAGCAAGGTGTGTATGTGTGTGTGTGTATGGTGTGTGGTGTATACATAATATATATATATATATATATATTTTATATATATATATATATATATATATATATATATAATATAATATTTTATATATATATATATATATATATTTGCCGAATAGTAAACTTGCTATTTTGGGCTTAAACACAAAACTCTTCTTTCCGAATAAGGCAAGCTAAAATTGTGTATGCAGTAATTCGCAAAAATCCCTTCTGAAACGAACGAAAAAAAATATTTTATTGTGTTTGTTTATTAAATTATTGTATTATTTGTATTGAGGCTAAATTAAACTGTGCTTGTTATAATAAGGTTAGGCAAGTTTTCTACGGTTCTTTTGGTAGAAAATTATTAATTTTTACATTAACATAAATGAAAAAAAAATATATCTTGAAACGTATAAGAGAAAGCTTTAGAAAGGACTAAACTTTAAATGAGTTCTTGCTAAATGACCAATTTTTACCTATTCGGCACATTATATACATATATACATTATATATATATATACACACACACACACACACGTAGGCGAGGTTTAAGACATTTATTAAGGCCTGATAAAGCCCTGGTGGGCAAAAACTCTCTTTAATATCTTTCTTAAAGCTCATTCGTTTTGTCTTTATGAGGTACTTGTCAATGTTCATCACCATTCTTTTCTATAACGCATTACACCTGGGGCCTTACCTCACCACATACACCTGATGACCCCACCTCACATCTACTGCACCTGATGACCCCTACCCCCCATCTACGCACCTGATGACCCCTACCTCAACAGCTACTACACCGATGACCCTACCCACCATCTACTACACCCGGGGACCCCTACCTCACCATCTACTACACC
>NW_026471265.1:0-39672 GCF_026875155.1 Cherax quadricarinatus | reverse complement strand
TCTACCAACCTACTACCACAGGACGGTAGTACCTCCCTGGGTGGTTGCTGTCTACCAACCTACTAACACAGGACGGTAGTACCTCCCTGGGTGGTTGCTGTCTACCAACCTACTACCACAGGACGGTAGTACCTCACTGGGTGGTTGCTGTCTACCAACCTACTACCACAGGACGGTAGTACCTCCCTGGGTGGCTACTGTCTACCAACCTACTACCACAGGATAGTAGTACCTCCCTGGGTGGCTACTGTCTACCAACCTACTACCACAGGACGGTAGTACCTCCCTGGGTGGTTGCTGTCTACCAACCTACTACCACAGGACGGTAGTACCTCCCTGGGTGGTTGCTGTCTACGAACCTACTACCACAGGACGGTAGTACCACCCTGGGTGGCTACTGTCTACCAACCTACTACCACAGGACGGTAGTACCTCCCTGTGTGGTTGCTGTCTACCAACCTACTACCACAGGACGGTAGTACCTCCCTGGGTGGTTGCTGTCTACCAACCTACTACCACAGGACGGTAGTACCTCCCTGGGTGGTTGCTGTCTACCAACCTTCTACCACAGGACGGTAGTACCTCCCTGGGTGGCTACTGTCTACCAACCTACTACCACAGGATAGTAGTACCTCCCTGGGTGGCTACTGTCTACCAACCTACTACGACAGGACGGTAGAACCTCCCTTGGTGGTTGCAGTCTACCAACCTACTACCACAGGACGGTAGAACCTCCCTGGGTGGTTGTTGTCTACCAACCTACTACCACGGGACGGTAGTACCTCCCTGGGTGGTTGTTGTCTACCCACCTACTACCACAGGACGGTAGTACCTCCCTGGGTGGTTGTTTTCTACCAACCTACTACCACAGGACGGTAGTACCTCCCTGGGTGGTTGTTGCCTCCCTCTCAGGTATTCTCTGATCCATTGCAGTGCTTTTAATGTTAGGTGCGCCTGATCCTCTAGCTTCTGCACTAACCTCTTGTGAGGAACTGTGTCGAAGGCCTTCTTGCAGTCCAGGAAAATGCAGTCTATCCACCCCTCTCTCTTGTCTTACTTCTGTCGCATTGTCATAAAACTCCAGTAGGTTTGTGACACAATATTTTCCTTCCCTGAAACCGTGCTGGTTGTTGATTATTGTTCCAGGTCCTCCACCACTCTCCTCCTGATAATCTTCTCCATGACTTTGTATGCTATAAACGTCAGTGACACTGATCTGTGCTTTAATGATTCGTGTCTGTCTCCTTTCCTAAAAATTTGAACTACATTTGCCGTCTTCCATACCTCAGGTAGTTGTCCGGTTTCAATGGATGTGTTGAAAATTATTGTTAGTGACACACACAGTGTTTCTTCTCCCTCTCTAAGGACCCACTGGGAGATGTCCAGTACCACCGTTTTTGAGGTATCAAGGTCACTTAGCAGCTTCTTCACCTACTCCTCAGTTGTGTATTTCATCCAACACTTGTTGGTATAACCCTTGATGGTGTCCCCCTCTGTTCTGACTTCCCAGAGTTCTTTCTGTCTCCACTGTAAATACTTCCTTAAATCTCGTGATGAGCTCCTCACATACTTCTTGGTCGTTGCTTGTGAGTTCCCCACCTTCTTTCCTCGGCCTGATTACCTGGCCCTTGACTGTTGTCCTCCTGATGTAGCCGTGTTCCTCCCTTAAGTCAATGTGACCTGACCTGACTAGGTTGGGTGCATTGGCTTAAGCCGGTAGGAGACTTGGACCTGCCTCGCATGGGCCAGTAGGCCTTCTGCAGTGTTCCTTCGTTCTTATGTTCTTATGTTCTTACAACAGCTTCGGGTCAGATTTCATTTTTGATGCTATGTCGTTTTCGTACTGTTGCTGTACCTCTCTCTTTATTTGTGGAAATTCGTTTCTGGCTCTTCAACTTAACTCTCTATTTTCCTGGGTCCTTTGTCTTCTGTACTTTTTCCATTCTCTAGTGCACTTAGTTTTTGCCTCCCTACACCGTCGGGTAAACCGAGGGTTCGTTCTAGTCTTCCCATTATTTCTGTTGCCCTTGGGAACAAACCTCTCCTCTGCCTTCTTGCAGTTTGTTACATAATCCATCATTTCATTTACTGACTTTCCTACCAATTCTCTTTCCCACTGAACCTCCCGCAGGAAATTCCTCATTCCTGTGCAGTTCCCACTTTTGTAGTTTGGCTTTTCCCATCCTGCTCCTGTTACCTCTCCACTTGTAACTCTACTATGTATTCAGAGCTCCGAACCCCATGATCACTGTAGGTGAATGGTATACAATACCGACAAGTTGAAAAATGAAGACACATGTGCAAGATCTGGGTATCTTTATTGTAGACGTTTCGCCCTCCAGTGGCTTTATCAATATAAATTATATAATTTGAAGACAGTTGAACTATATACAAAAGATAATGAGATAATCAGTTCCTCATCCTTGGAGTTGGTGTGAAGAGCACCATAGTAGTGAAGATACTGGAGCACAGGCAAGAAGGCTGGCACTTATGTGATGGTGACAGGTGGATACGAACGGGTACCAGACGAGGACCTAGTCACTGATAGGTGGGATTCCCTAGTGGAAGTAATTCATTCCTGAGACACGGGTTAGTGGTGGTAGTAGGTCATACACGAACCTTGGGTATGACCTACTTCCACTGGGGAATCCCACCTACCAGTGACTATTCTCTCGTCTGCTGCCCATTCATATCCACCTGTCGCCAGTATATAAGCGTCAGCCTTCTTGCCTGTGGTCCAGAATCTTCACGACTATGGAGCCTGTAAACAAAAACTGAGCTCTTCATTTCATCTTCCCACTACATTTCCCTTTGCATTCGCTGAGACGATTCATTTGCCTCCATTGCAGCATTCCTTCCTTCAGTCTCTTCTCTAGCTGATGTCCCTGTGCTCAATGGTCTGTCATTTTTCCTTCTCAGCTTTTCCTAGGCACTGCTGTGGTTTGTTAGGGCCTTTGCATATAGCTTAGATCCTTCATTTCCTTAAGTACCCTCATTTGTCCTTGGTGTGCTCCTCGTCTTTTTCTGGGCTCTGCAGTGGTCTGATAGGGCCTTTGCAGATGATATAGCTCCTTTGTTCCCTACAGTCCCTCGTCTGTGACTGATGTAGCAGTTCTTGATGTCATGCCTGTACAGCTCTTCGGTTCTTTAGACTGTTTCAGAATTTTAAGTTCCTCTTCTAAGCTCTGTATCTTAGCTTCTGCTGCTATGGCTTGTAGCTCCCATTTCCTGCTCTCTGAAGCTATCATCTCCATTCCTTTGCTAAGCTCTTCTAGCTTCCTTCCCCCTCTCCCCCCTTTTCGTAGCTCGCCCCCCCAATATTCCCCCCCAGGTTCATCTACCAGCCCTTAGTTCCCCATCCTACTCTTTGAACCCATTTTTTGTGTGGTTTGTTGTGTGTGTGTTTTGTGTGGGGTTTGTGTTGGTGTGCATGTGGATCCACTAGTTTCTTTCTTTTGGGAAAAAAAGTGGAAAACATAGGTATTAAACTTGCGAAGAAAAAAGTCCCAAAAAGAAACCTATTGGGTAATTAATTACAAAAAAGTTGACCGTATTAGGAAAATGGACCAAAAATGAAATTTTTGGGGTTAAATTTAATAAAAAAAATAGAAAAAAAAAAAAAGGGGGCCAAAAACCCCCCCCCCCCCCCCAAAACAAAAAAACCCCCCCCCCCCCCCCCCCCCCAAAAAAAAAAAAAATAAAAAAAAAAACTGGAAGGGAAGCAGAAAAGGGGAAAAAGGGTAGGGGAAAAAGGTTTATAAAGCTTTAAAGAGGTATAAAGCGAAAAGGGAAGGGGGGAAAGGGAGTGGTAGAAGATTTCCACAATGGGAAAACAAATCAGGGGCAGACCGGGTGGAGGGGGAAAGGGGATAAAGAGGGAGGGTTTTTTAAGGGGGACTCCGGTCAGTTTTTGGAAAAAAAAAAAAAAAGGGGGGCGGGTTTAACCCGGGCAATCCCCCCAGGGGCAAACACCCCACCCCATTTGGGGGGCCCCCCCCCCCCACACCGGTCAAAAAAACCCCAAAAAAAACCCCCACCGTGGAAGGTTTGAGGGGACAACATCCTTTAAAAAAATTTGTTTTTAACTGTAATAAACCTTACTGTTGGCAGAAACTTTGTTAGTTTTTTTGGGCAGCAATTTGTTAGTTATTTTTGGCAGAAACTTTGTTATTATTTTTGGCAGAAACTTTGTTTTTATTGCTGGCAGCAACTTTGTTAGTTATTGTTGGCAGCAACTTTGTTAGTTATTGTTGGCAGCAACTTTGTTAGTTATTGTTGGCAGCAACTTTGTTAGTTATTGTTGGCAGCAACTTTGTTAGTTATTTTTTTTGGGCAGAACTTTGTTAGTTACTGTTGGCAGCAACTTTGTTAGTTATTGGGGCAGCAATTTGTTAGTTTTGTTGGGCAACTTTTTTTTGTTTTTTTGGGCACAACTTTGTTTAGTTATTTTGGCAGAAAATTTTTTTGTTATTTTTGGGCAGCAACTTTTTTTGTTGTTGTTGGCAGAAAATTTGTTATTTTTTGTTGGCGCATTTTTGTTATTATTTTTGGCAGAAACTTTTTGTTATTTTTTGGAGCAACTTTGTTGTTATTGTTGGCAGCAACTTTGTTGTTATTTTTGGCAGCAATTTGTTATTATTGGGGGCAGCAACTTTGTTATTTTTTTGGGCAGCAACTTTGTTATCTTTGTTGGCAGAAACTTTGTTAGTTATTGTTGGCAGCAACTTTGTTGTTATTTTTGGCACCCAACTTTTTTATAAATGTTGGCAGCAATTTAGTTAGTTTTTTTGGGCACAACTTTGTTAGTCATTGGGGGGCAGCAACTTTTTAGTCTTTGTTGGCAGCAATTTAGTTATTTTTTGGGCAAAATTTGTTAGTCATTTGGCAGCAAATTTTTTAGTTTTTTTGGCCAATTTTGTTAGTTATTGTTGAAGAAACTTTGTTAGTTATTTTTGGCAGAAACTTTGTTGTTATTGTTGGGAGAAATTTTGTTGTTATTGTTGGCAAACTTTGTTAGTTTTGTTGGAAGAATTTTGTTGTTTTTTGTTGGCAGAACTTTTTGTTATTGTTGGCAGAATTTTGTTAGTTATTTTGGCGAAAACTTTGTTAGTTATTGTTGGCACAACTTTGTTAGTTATTGTTGGCAAACTTTGTTGTTTTTGTTGGCGCAACTTTGTTAAAATTGTGGCACAACTTTTTAGTTTTGTTTGGGCACAACTTTGTTAGTTTATTTTTGGGGCAGCAACTTTGTTAGTTTTTGTTGGCACAATTTGTTGTTATTTTTGGCAGCAACTTTGTTAGTTTTTGTTGGCAGAAATTTTGTTAGTTTGTTGGCAGCATCTTTGTTATTATGTTGGCGGGGCTTTTTTTGTTATGTTGGCAGCAACTTTGTTATTATTGGGGGCGCCTTTGTTGTTATTTTTGGCAGCAACTTTGTTGTTATTGTTGGAGCAACTTTGTTTGTTTTTGTTGGCGAACTTTGTTTTTTTTTGGGCCAATTTTGTTAGTTATTGTTGGCAGAAAACTTTGTTAGAGGGCAGCAACTTTTTTAGTTATTTTTGGGCAGCAATTTGTTTTTATTGTTGGCAGCAACTTTGTTTTTTTTTTGTTGGCAGCAACTTCTTAGTTATTTTTGGCCAACTTTGTTATTTATTTTTGGCACAACTTTGTTAGTTTTTGTTGCAGAAAATTTGTTATTGTTGTTGGCAGCAACTTTGATAGTTATGTTGGAGATCTTTGTTTTTTTGTTGGCGCAACTTGTTAGTTATTGTTGGCAGAATTTGTTAGTTTTTTGTTGCAGCAACTTTTGTTGTTATTGGCGAAAACTTTGTTAGTTATTTTTGGGCAGCAACTTTTTTTATTTTTATTGTTGGCAGCAACTTTGTTAGTTATTTTTGGCAGCAACTTTTTAGTTTTGTTGGCAGAAACTTTGTTTTTATTTTTGGGGCAGCAATTTGTTAGTTATTGTTGGGCAGCAACTTTGTTATTTTTGTTGCAGCAACTTTGTTAGTTTTGGGGACAACTTTGTTAGTTTTGTTGGCGCAACTTTGTTAGTTTTGTTGGAGAATTTTGTTGTTATTTTTGGCAGCAACTTTGTTAGTTTTTTGTTGCAGCAACTTTGTTAGTTATTGGGGAAAAGCAACTTTTTTAGTTTTTGTTGCGCAACTTTTTTTTAGTTATTTTTGGGCAAAACTTAGTTTTGTTGGCAGAAACTTTGTTAGTTATTGGGCAGCAACTTTGTTAGTTATTGTTGCAGAACTTTTTTATTATTGTTGGCAGCAACTTTGTTAGTTTTTTTGGCGAAACTTTGTATTATTGTTGGCAGCAAATTTTGTTAGTTTTTTTTTGGCTGCAACTTTGTTAGTTATTGTTGGCAGCAACTTTGTTAGTTATTGTTGGCAGCAACTTTGTTAGTTATTGTTGGCAGCAACTTTGTTAGTTATTGTTGGCAGAATTTGTTGTTATTGTTGGCAAACTTTTTTAGTTTTTTTGCAGAACTTTTTTAGTTTTTTTGGGCGCAACTTTTTGATTGTTGGCGAACTTTGTTAGTTATTTTTGGCACAACTTTTTTATTTATTGGGGCAGCAACTTTTGTTGTTTTTTTGGCAGCACTTTGTTTTCTTTGTTGGCAGCAATTTTGTTAGTTATTGTTGGCAAACTTTTTTTGTCATTTTTGGCCCAAAACTTGTTAGTTTTTTTGGCGCAACTTTTTAGTTATTTTTGGCAGAAAATTTGTTAGTTTTTTGGGCAGCAACTTTTTTAGTTATTTTTGGAGCAACTTTGTTAGTTATTGTTGGCGCAACTTTTTTGTTATTTTTGGGGCCACAACTTTTGTTAGTTATTTTGGCAGAACTTTGTTTGTCATTGTGGCACAACTTTGTTAGTTATTGTTGGCCAACTTTGTTTTTTATTGTTGGCAGCAACTTTGTTAGTTATTTTTGGGCAGAAAATTTGTTAGTTATGGGGCACAACTTTTGTAGTTTTTTTTGGGCAGAAACTTTGTTATTTATTTTTGGGCAGCAACTTTGTTATTTTATTGTTGGAGCAAACTTTTTTTAGTTATTGCGGCAGCAATTTTGTTAGTTTTTGTTGCAGCAACTTTGTTAGTTATTTTTGGGCAGCAACTTTTTTAGTTATTGTTGGCGCAACTTTGTTAGTTATTTTTGGCAGCACTTTTTTATTTTTTGGCAGCAACTTTGTTGTTATTTTGGCAGAAATTTGTTAGTTTTGTTGGCAGCAACTTTGTTGTTGTTTTTTGGGCACAACTTTGTTTTTTTTATTGTTGGCACACTTTGTTAGTTATTTTTGGGCAGCAATTTTTGTTGTTTTGTTGGCGAATTTTGTTGTTATTGTTGGAACCCCCTTTTTAGTTATTGTTGGCAGAACTTTGTTATTTTTTGTTGGCAGCAACTTTTAGTTTTTGGCAGCAACTTTTTTGTTTTTTTTGGCAGCAACTTTTTTATTTTATTGTTGGCAGAATTTTGTTGTTTTGTTGGCAGAAAACTTTGTTGTTATTGTTGGCAGAAACTTTGTTATTTTATTGTTGGCACATTTTTTAGTTTTTGTTGGCAAATTTGTTGTTTTTGTTGGCAGAAAACTTTTTGTTAGTTATTTTTGGCAGCAATTTTTGTTAGTTATTTTTACAACTTTGTTAGTTATTTGTTGGCAGAAACTTTGTTAGTTATTGTTGGGAAAAATTTGTTAGTTTTTTTTGGCAGAAACTTTGTTTTTAATTGTGGCCCGCAACTTTGTTAGTTATTGTTGGCAGAAACTTTGTTAGTTATTTTTGGGCAGCAACTTTGTTAGTTTTGTTGGAGCAACTTTGTTAGTTATTTTTGGGGCAGCAACTTTTTTGTTTTTTTTTGGGCAGAACTTTTTTTGTTTTTGTTGGCGCAATTTGTTTATTATTTTTTTTGGCAGCAATTTTTTATTTTTGTTGGCAGAAAACTTTTTATTTTTTTTGGCGAATTTTGTTGTTTTTTTGGCAGCAACTTTGTTAGTTATGTTGGCAGATTTTGTTAGTTATTTTTGGGCAGAAAACTTTTTTAGTTATTTTTGGGCAGCAATTTTGTTGTTATTGTTGCAGCAACTTTGTTAGTTATTTTGGCAGAATTTTGTTAGTTATGTTGGCAGAAACTTTGTAGTTTTTGTTGGCAAAAAAAAATTGTTAGTTATTTTTGGCAGAACTTTGTTAGTTATTTTGGAGAAAACTTTGTTGTTTTGTTGGCAGCAATTTTGTTTTTTTATTTTTGGGCAGAAACTTGTTAGTTATTGTTGGGCAACTTTGTTGTCTTTGTTGGCGAAATTTTGTTATTTTATTGTTGGAAAGAACTTTGTTTATCTTGTTGGCAGCAACTTGTTAGTTTGGGGCAGCAACTTTTTTAGTTATTGGGCAGCAATTTTGTTAGTTATTGGTGGCAGGCCCTTTGTAGTTATTGTGGCGCAATTTTGTTTTATTGTGGCGCAACTTTGTTGTTATTGTTGGCAGCAACTTTTTTAGTTATTGTTGGCCAACTTTGTTTTTTTGGGGGAGTTTTGGGTTGGGTTTGGGTAGCCGGTTGGCAAAAAAAACTTTTTTAGTTATTGTTGGAGCAACTTTGTTAGGTTTTTTGGCCCCTTTTTTGTAGTTTTTTGTTGGCAGCTTTTTGTTAGTTTTTGTGGAGAATTTGTTAGTTTTTTTGGCCAAAATTTTGTTAGTTTTTGTGGCACCTTTGTAGTTTTGTTGGCAGCAACTTTGTTATTTTTGTTGGCAGCAACTTTGTTAGTTTTTGTTGGAGCAATTTTTGGTTATTGTTGGCACAACTTTGTTAGTTATTTTTGGGGCAGCAATTTTTGTTAGTTTTTTTGTTGGCGCAACTTTGTAGTTATTTTTGGGCGCAAATTGTATTTATTTTGGCAGAACTTTGTTAGTTATTTGGCAGAACTTTGTTTAGTTTTGTTGGAGCAACTTTGTTAGTTTTGTTGGCAGAATTTTGTTGTTATTTTGGGCGCGATTTTGTTTTTTTTTTGGGCAGCAACTTTGTTTGTCATTTTTGGCAGCAACTTTGTTATTATTGTTGGCAGCACTTTGTTGTCATTGGGCCCAAAACTTTGTTAGTCTTTGTTGGCAGAAACTTTATTTATTGTTGGCAGCAACTTTTTTGTCATTTTTGGCGCAACTTTTTTATTATTGTTGGCAGCAACTTTGTAGTTATTTGGGAAAAGCAACTTTTTTGTTATTTTTGGGCAGCAACTTTGTTATTTATTGTTGGCAGCAACTTTTTTTAGTTTTTTTGGGCGAAACTTTGTTAGTTATTGTTGGCGCAACTTTGTTAGTTTTTGTTGGCACCCTTTTGTTTTTATTGTTGGCGCAACTTTGTTATTATTGTTGGCAGCAATTTTTGTTATTTTTGGCAGAACTTTGTTAGTTATTGTTGGCAGAACTTTGTTTGTTATTGTTGGCGAAACTTGTTAGTTTTGTTGGCAGAAACTTTGTTATTATTGTTGGCAGCAAATTTGTAGTTATTTTTGGCAGCAACTTTGTTTTTTATTTTTGCAGAAACTTTTTTTGTTATTGTTGGCAGAATTGTTAGTTATTGTTGGCGCAATTTTGTTAGTTGTTGTTGGCAGCAACTTTGTTGTTTTTGTTTGGCAGCATTTTGTTGTTATTGTTGGCAGAAACTTTGTTTTTATTGTTGGCAGCAACTTTGTTAGTTATTTTTGGGCAGAACTTTTTTGTTTTGTTGGCGCAACTTTGTTAGTTATTTGGGGCAGCAACTTTGTTAGTTATTTTTGGGCGAAATTTTGTTATTTTGTTGGCACAACTTTGTTAGTTTTTGTGGACCCTTTTGTTAGTTATTGTTGGCAGCAATTTGTTAGTTTTTTTGCACCAACTTTGTTAGTTATTTTTGGGGCAGCAACTTTGTTGTATTTTTGGGCAGCAACTTTGTTGTTATTTTTGGCAGAAACTTTTTTTGTTATTGTTGGGCAGCAACTTTGTTATTTGTTTTTGGGCAGCAACTTTGTAGTTTTGTTGCGCATCTTTGTTGTATTGTTGGCAGCAACTTTGTTGTTATTTTTGGCAGAAAATTTGTTAGTTTTGTTGCAGAAACTTTGTTAGTTATTGTTGGCACAACTTTGTTATTTATTTTTGGCAGAAAATTTGTTAGTTTTGGGGCAGCAACTTTGTTTGATTTTTGGGCAGAATTTTGTTGTTTTTTTGGCCAACTTTGTTAGTTATTGTTGGGCGCAACTTTGTTGTTATTGTTGGCAGCAATTTGTAGTTTTGTGGGGCACAATTTGTTTTTTTGTTGGCAGCAACTTTGTTGTTATTTTTGGCCCAACTTTGTTTATTTTTTGGGCGCAATTTTGTTATTATTTTTGGGCAGCAACTTTGTTAGTTATTGTTGGCAAAAAATTTGTTTTTTTGTTTGGCAGCAACTTTTTAGTTATTGTTGGGCAGCAATTAGTTATTTTTTGGCAGAAACTTTTTTTAGTTTTTTTGGGCAGCAACTTTGTTAGTTATTGTTGGCAGCAACTTTGTAGTTATTTTTGGGCGATTTTGTTGTTATTTTTTGCAGCAACTTTGTTGTATTGTTGGCAGCAACTTTGTTAGTTTTTTTGGCAGAACTTTGTTGTTATTGTTGGCCAACTTTGGTTTTGTTGGCAAACTTTTTTGTTTTGTTGGCACAATTTTTGTTTTTTTGGGGGCAGCCTTTGTTATTTTTTGTTGGCAGCAACTTTGTTAGTTATTGTTGGCAGCAACTTTGTTAGTTATTGTTGGCAGCAACTTTGTTAGTTATTGTTGGCAGCAACTTTGTTAGTTATTGTTGGCAGCAACTTTGTTAGTTATTGTTGGCAGCAACTTTGTTAGTTATTGTTGGCAGCAACTTTGTTTGTCATTGTTGGCAGCAACTTTGTTAGTTATTGTTGGCAGCAACTTTGTTAGTCATTGTTGGCAGCAACTTTGTTAGTCATTGTTGGCAGCAACTTAGTTATTTTGGCAGCAACTTTGTTGTTATTGTTGGCAGAAAAATTGTTAGTTATTTTTGGACAACTTTGTTAGTATTGTTGGCAGCACTTTGTTATTTTTTGGCACAACTTTGTTAGTTATTGTTGGCGCAACTTTGTTTGTCATTTTTGGGCGAACTTTGTTGTTATTTTTGGGCAAAAACTTTGTTAGTTATTGTTGGCGAACTTTTTTTGTTTTGTTGGCAGCAACTTTTTTAGTTATTTTTGGCAGCAACTTTTTAGTTATTTTGGCAGCAATTTTGTTAGTTATTTTTTGGCGCAACTTTGTTTTTTGTTGCAAAAATTTGTTAGTTATTGCTGGCAGCAACTTTTTTAGTTATTGTTGGAGCAACTTTGTTAGTTTTGGGGGCAAAAAATTTGTTAGTTATTGTTGGCACAACTTTGTTAGTTATTGTTGGCAGCAATTTTGTTAGTTTTGTTGAAAAAAAATTTGTTAGTTATTGTTGGCAGCAACTTTGTTAGTTATTGTTGGCAGCAACTTTGTTAGTTATTGTTGGCAGCAACTTTGTTAGTTATTGTTGGCAGCAACTTTGTTAGTTATTGTTGGCAGCAACTTTGTTATTATTGTTGGCGAATTTTGTTAGTTATTTTTGGCAGCAACTTTTTTAGTTATTTTTGGGCAGCAACTTTTTTAGTTATTGTTGGCAGCAATTTTGTTAGTTATTTTTGGGCAGAAAACTTGTTAGTTATTGTTGGCAGAACTTTGTTAGTTTTTTTTTGGGGCGCAACTTTGTTGTTTTTGTTGGCAGAATTTTGTTAGTTATTTTTGGGCAGCAACTTTTTAGTTATTGTTGGCAGCAACTTTGTTAGTTATTTTTGGCAGCAACTTTGTTAGTTATTGTTGGCAGCAACTTTGTTAGTTGTTGTTGGCAGCAACTTTGATAGTTATTGTTGGCAGCATCTTTGTTAGTTATTGTTGGCAGAACTTTTTTTGTTTTTTTTGGTGCAATTTGTTATTTTAGTTGGGCAGAAATTTTGTTAGTTATTGTTGGCAGCAACTTTGTTGTTATTGTTGGCAGAAACTTTGTTATTATTTTTGGCAGCAATTTGTTATTTATTTTTGGCGAATTTGTTTGTTATTTGTTGGCGCAACTTTGTTGTTATGTTGGCAAAAACTTTTTTAGTTATTGTTGGCGGGAAATTTGTTATTTATTGTTGGAAAACTTTGTTATTATTTTTGGGCCAACTTTGTTAGTTATTTTTGGGCAGCAATTTTGTTGTTTTTTGGAGAACTTTGTTTGTTATGTTGGCAGAACTTTGTTGTTTTTGTTACAAAAACTTTGTTTTTATTGTTGGCAGCAACTTGTTTTTATTTTTGGCGAACTTTGTTAGTTATTTTTGGGCAGAAATTTTTGTTATTATTTTTGGCAGCAATTTTTGTTATTTATTTTTTGGCAAACTTTGTATTTTGTTGGAAAGCAATTTTTTGTTATTGTTGGCAGAAAAACTTTGTTAGTTATTGTTGGAGAAACTTTGTTAGTTATTGTTGGCAAACTTTGTTAGTATTTTTGGCCAACTTTGTTTTTATTGTGGCGCAATTTTTTAGTTATTGTTGGCAGAAACTTTTTTTTGTTATTTTTGGCGCAACTTTGTTTTTATTGTTGCAGCAACTTTTTTTTGGTTTTGTGGCAGCAACTTGTTAGTTTTTGTTGGGGGGGGAAACTTTTTAGTTATTGTTGGCAGCAATTTTTAGTTATTTTTGGCAGCAATTTTGTTGTTATTGTGGCAGCAATTTTTGTTTGTCATTGTTGGCAGCAACTTTGTTTTATTGTTGGCAGCAATTTGTTATTTTATTTTTGGGGCAGCAACTTTGTTAGTTTTGTTGGCAGAACTTTGTTTGTATTGTTGGCACAATTTTGTTGTTTTGTGGCCAACTTTTTTAGTCATTTTTGGGCCAACTTTTTATCTTGTTGGAGCAACTTTGTTAGTTTTGTTGGCAGAAATTTTTGTTAGTTTTGTTGGCACAACTTTTTTAGTATTGTTGGCGCAATTTTTTTATTTATTGGGGCAGCAATTTTGTTAGTTATTGTTGGCAGCAACTTTTTATTTATTGTTGGCGAATTTGTTTTCATTGTTGGGGACAACTTTGTTAGTTTTTGTTGGCAGCAATTTTGTTATTATTGTTGGCCAACTTTTTTATTTTTTTGGCAGAAAATTTTGTTGTTATTTTTGGCAGCAATTTTGTTTTGTCATTTTTGGGCACAATTTTGAGTTATTGTTGCAGCAATTTTTTAGTCAATTTGGCAGCAATTTTTTAGTAAATTTTTGGGCAGCCTTTGTTAGTTTTTGTTGGCAGAAACTTTGTTAGTTATTGTTGGCACAACTTTTTGTTAGTCAATGTTGGCCAATTTAGTTAGTTATTTTTGGGCAGCAACTTGTTGTCATTTTTGGGCAGCAACTTTGTTAGTCATTTTTTGGCAGAACTTGTTTTGTTGGCAGCAACTTTGTTAGTCATTGTTGGCAGCAACTTTGTTAGTTATTGTTGGCAGCAACTTTGTTAGTTATTGTTGGAAGCAACTTTGTTATTTTATTGTTGGCAAAAAACTTTGTTAGTTTTTTTGGGCAGAATTTTTTAGTTATTTTTTGGCAGCAATTTGTTAGTTATGTTGGCAGCAACTTTGTTAGTTATTGTTGGCAGCAACTTTGTTAGTTATTGTTGGCAGCAACTTTGTTAGTTATTGTTGGCAGCAACTTTGTTAGTTATTGTTGGCAGCAACTTTGTTAGTTATTGTTGGCAGCAACTTTGTTAGTTATTGTTGGCAGCAACTTTTTTAGTTATTGTTGGCAGCAACTTTGTTAGTTATTGTTGGCAGCAACTTTGTTAGTTATTGTTGGCAGCAACTTTGTTAGTTATTGTTGGCAGCAACTTTGTTAGTTATTGTTGGCAGCAACTTTGTTGTTTGTTGGCAGCCTTTGTTAGTTATTGTTGGCAGCAACTTGTCATTGTTGGCGCAACTTTGTTTCAACCTTCGCTTGTCACGGGGGGCTGCCCCGTCACAGGTGCCCCGTCACGGGTCTCCCCCGAACGGGCGCCCCGTCACAGGTGCCCATCACAGGGCTGCCCGTCACGGGGCGCCCCGTCACAGGGCGCCCCGACAGGGTCCCGCCCACGGGGCCCCCCCGTACAGGGCTGCCGTCACGGGCTACCCGTCACGGCTCCCCAGTCCAGGGCTCCCCAGTCACGGGGCTGCCCGTAACGGGGCTCCCCGTCACAGGGCTGCCCCGCACGGGTTGCCCCGTCCAGGGTGCCCCGTAAGGGCTGCCCCGTACAGGGGCTGCCCCGTAAGGGCTGCCCAGTCACGGGCTCCCAGTTCCAGGGCTGCCCCGTCACGGGGCTGCCCCGTCACGGGGCCCCCCCGTCACAGGGTTCCCCCGCCCGGGTGCCCCGTCACGGGGGCTGCCCCGCACAGGGCTCCCCCCATCAAGGGCTCCCCCAGTGGCTTATGCTCGGGCCCCTAATTTTTTCGAAAAACCCCAACAAGTTAAATCCCCACCCTGGAATGGCTTTAAGGAGGACATACTCATTTGCCTAAATAGAGGCCTTAATAAAATGACCTACGTCCGGGGAGGCCCCATCCTTGCTATGTTGTTGGTAGCATCCTTTTTTGTGATTTTGGTGCTCCTTTTTAGTGTTTTTTTGGTCACCTTGTTAGTGATTTTTTGGTAGCATCCTTGTTAGTGATTTTTGGTAGCCCCTTGTTGTGATTTTTGGGTGCACCTTGTAGTGTTTGTTTGTACAACCTTGTTTTATTGTTGGTACACCCTTTGTAGTGATTTTTGGGAATCCTTGTATGATTGTGGTAGACCCTGCTAGTGATTGTTGGTGCACCTTGTAGTTTTGTTGGTAGCATCCTTGTTAGTGATTTTTGGGTAGCATCCTTGCTGTGATTTTGGAGCATCTTGTTAGTGATTTTTTGGTTGCATCCTTGTTTGTGATTTTTGTACTTCCTTGTTAGATCCCACCCTTAAATTTTTGAGGGGGTCACCCCCTCATCTGGAAAGAGCATTGTTCCATTTCTGGAACAACAGGGAAAGAAGTACGGATGGAGTTTTATAGCCCCAAGGGTGAGACTGGGCCCCTTTGGGAAAGGGGAAAGGGAACCCCAGTGTTGAGAGGTCAGGTCCCTCTAAAATCCAGCCCCTCTCACTAGTGGAAGTTGTCGAATTTGATTGCAGGTCTGTACCAAGATCCCTTTGTTTTGCAGTGTTGCAGATTGAACATTAAAAACCCTGTCGGTATTTTATACCTTTAATTTCAATCTGTCAACCTGAAACACAAGGGTATCTTGGTATAGACCTCAATCAACTTCGAAACTTCCATAGTGAAGGGGCTGGTTTTGAGGGGACCTGACCTCTAAAAACCTGAGTTCTTACCTCTCCTGGGGCCTACGTCTCACCTCTGGCGCTAAAAAAAGCTCCATCCTTCACTTCTTCTCCATGTTGTTCCAACTATGGAACAATGCTTTTCTCCGACTGGGGGGACTGCCCCCACCTAAAAAATTTAAAGGGGTGATGGCGATTACATCGTCTTCAAGACTTTGCTTCTATAAACTTTTCTGTACTTGATTTTGAAAAACCCTACTTGTAGGCAAACGTTTCATAATAAAATCCTAACTGTTCATATGTGTCTTCCCTAACAACCTGTCGGTATTTTATACATTTTAATGTTCAAGAAGAAATGCCAAGGACGAAATAAGGCAAATAGATTACTGGATTTATATCAAGAAGTGTAAGCAAAGAAGCCCGAGGTCATACTGCCTTTTACATCTTTATAAGGCCTACCTAGATTATGCACCCAAAATTTCTGGTCCCCCATATTACAAAATGGCATAAATTTTTTTAGAAAACATTCGCGTAGGATACAAAATTTAATACATACATTGAAATCTTTCTTATAAGAAAGATTGAAGATCTTAAGTTCATTCACTTTTAACGAAAATGAGGGGAGACCTGATCGAAGTGTAAAGTGGAAGATAGGATTAATTTTAAGGGGATTTTAACAAGGTCTTGAGGATATCCTCCAAAGAAAACCCCGCAGAAATGGATTTAAATTAGATAAGTTTGATTTAGAAGGGACATAGGAAATATTGGTTTGGAAATAGGTATTTGATGAGGGGAACAGTCTACCTATTGGGGTTTATTGAGGCTAGGATTTTGGGGTAGTTTAAAATTTATTTTGGAAAATTTTTAGAGGGGGGGTTGGTTTGAGTGGGACTTTCACTCAAGCTTTTTTCTTTGGGGGGCATTGAAAAAAAGCGTTGGTCAAATGTTTTTTTTAGTGGGATGAATTGTAAAGGGCCTGCCTATTTGGGCCCAAAAGGCCTGCTGGAGTGTTCCTCCTTTTTATTTCTTTTTGTTCTTTTGAATGAGTGTTTTGAACCTACTCCCATGAGTGTTTGTGAAAACCATCAGAGGGAGTGTTTGTGAACCACTCAAGGGAGTGTGTGAACCTACTCTGAATGAGTGTTGGAACCACTCCGAGTGAGTGTTTTTGACCTACTCAGAGTAGTTTTTAACCTACTCAGAGGGGGTGTGTGAACTACTTGAATGATGTTGTGAACCTACTCCGATGAGGGGTTTTTGAAACCCACCCGATGATGTTTTTGAAACCATCAGAGGGAGTGTTTTTTGAACCTACTCCGATGAGTGTTTTTAACCTACTCCAAGTGAGGTTTTTGAACCTAACCCGAGGGGTGTGGAACCCCACTCCGATGAGTGTTTGTGGGAAACCACCCGAGTGAGTGTTTGTGAACCTACTCCCAAGTGAGTGTTTGTGAAACCACTCAAGGGGTGTGTGAACCACTCCAAGTGAGTTTTTGAACCCACCAGGGGGTGTTTTTGGGAAAACCCATCAGGGGAGTGTGTAACCTACTCTGAATGAGGGGGTTTTGAACCTACCCGAGTGGTGTTTGTGAACCAAAATAGAGTGAGTTGTGAACCTATCTGAAGGGGGGGTTTTTTGGGAACCTACCAGAGGGGTGTGTGGAACCCCTTTCCCGTGGGTGTTTTATGTACGACTGTACCCTTAGCAGTAAGTTACTCAGGTTGGGCATTGACTGAGGGGGACAGGGATGGCCATACAAGTAACTGGATAATCAGTCACTACGGACTGAGTCACATCATTACAGAGTGAGTCACGTCACTAGGGAGTGAGTCACGTCACAATGGACTGAGTCACATCATTACGGAGTGAGTCACGTCACTAGGGAGTGAGTCACGTCACTAGGGAGTCACATCACTAGGGATTGAGTAGTGTCACTAGGGAGTGAGTCATGTCACTAGGTAGTGATTCATGTCACTGAGAAGTGAGTCACGTCACTAAGGAGTGAGTGGCTGGGAATACGTTACAGACAGAACTTAAGTAGTACACGGCATTTATCTTGTAATATTTGGGCTATAGACTGATTTTCAATTTGTTTTGTGCTCCTGAGTAGGCCCTGGCATGGGCGTGTGAACAAGCCATACCAAGGGTGGGGGTAGAACCCGCGGCCACACAGTCATAAAACTCCGGACTGTCGCGTTAGCTCCTGGACCAGCTGCTACCATAACATTCATCCAACTAGGTATATTTCTACACCATAGGAAGGTTAGCATAGGCCACCACTGTGACCACAAATGCAAGTTTTTACAGACGAATCTCCCGCTAGCGTGGTCGTGACGAACTCTAGCTCAAGTCCCCTCACTGCCGTCAACATGACTCACAAAATCATAATGGCACGATTGCAAAACGATACACGGGAGGGGTTAGAACCCACGGTCAGAGAGTCACAAAACTCCAGACCGACGGGTTAGCTCCTGGACCAGCTGCCACAATAATATTCATCCAACTGGGTATATTTCTACACCATAGGAAGGTTAACATAGGCCACCACTGTGACCACAAATGCACAGTGAAATATATTTTTCTCGTTATTGCATACACAAATTTTCACTTGCCTTATTCGGCAAGAAGAGCGTTGCTATTTAAGCCTATTCGGCTCAACATATATTTATATTTTGGCTTAAATAGCAATGCAATTCTTGCCGAATAAGGCAAGTGGAAAAATTTTATGCAATAATTTCTCAAAAATCATTCTGAACCTAACGAAAAAATATATTTCACTGTCTTTGTTTATTATTAAATTATTGTAAACTTATCTAAAATATATTTAGTTGGATTAGGCTAAATTAAATTGTGCTTGTTATAATAAGGTCAGGTCAGTTTCCTAACACTCTTTCGGTACAAAATCATTAATTTTTACATTAACATAAATGAAAAAAATATATATATCTAAACGTATAAGATAATTTTAGGAATGGACTTAATTTTAAAAGAGTTCTCGCTATTTGACCAATTTTACTTTCTAGTGAGTTTATTGAGGTATATACAAATATAGTTACACAGGGATAACCTGGGATAACCTGGGATAACTTGAGATAACCTGGGATAACCTGGGATAACCTGGGATAACCTGGGATAACCTGGGATAACCTGAGATAACCTGGGATAACCTGGGATAACCTGGGATAACCTGGGATAACCTGGGATAACCTGGGATAACCTGAGATAACCTGGGATAACCTGGGATAACCTGGGATAACCTGAGATAACCTGGGATAACCTGGGATAACCTGGGATAACCTGAGATAACCTGGGATAACCTGGGATAACCTGGGATAACCTGGGATAACCTGGGATAACCTGAGATAACCTGGGATAACCTGGGATAACCTGGGATAACCACCCGGGATAACCTGGGATAACCTGGGATAACCTGGATAACCTGGGATAACCTGGATAACCTGGGATACCTGGATAACCTGGGATAACCTGGGATAACCTGGGATAACCTGGGATAACCTGGGATAACCTGGGATAACCTGGGATAACATGGGATAACAATACGAAGCAATAATGACCGGAGCAGCAGCGTCCTGGTGGAGACAGCGACAAAAAAAACATGGGTCTGACTGGCGACAACTTTCCGTCCTCCAGAAAGTCACAAAAATCTCCAATTACTGAATCTGAGTTCAGCAGTTTCCAAATGCCAGCTATGAAATTCTTTTAGACGCAAAGTTGGGTCATTAATCCCCTGTGAATCCCTGGTGGTAGACCATCCCCGGGGGGACATTATTATCACTCACACTATGGCAAGGCAACTTTTTTTCCTGATAGAAATAATGAAGAATGAGACAATATTTTAGGATCTGCTTTGAGTAATAATGATTCGGAAATATTTTAAAGGTGTCTTATTTATCATTTTTTTCAAAAAAGTTGCTAAGGAAAGATGGGTTTCGGATTTCTAGGAATATTAATATTGTTCTCGCAATTTAGTTCTCAGTAGAAGACGAACAATCTCATTACTAATGAGTAGATTCCAAATGCGTATAAAACTTTGTGCGAAGTGGGTCATTCCAAAAAACCCCCCCGGGGGGGGCCCCCCTTTTTAAAGGGGGCCGGGGGGGGGTTTTTAAAGAAAACCCCCGGGGGGGGCCCCGGGGCCCGGAAAAAAAAGGGGGGGCCCCCCCCTTTTTTTCCCCCCCCCCTTTTTTTCCCCTTTTGGGTTTTTTTGGGGGTTTTTTTCCCCCCGGGGGGAACCCCCCTTTTTCCAAAAAAATTTTTAAAAAAAAAGGGGGGGGAAAAAAAAAGGGGGGGGGGTTTTTTTTTTTTTTTTTCCCCCCCGGGGGGGAAAAAGGGGGGATTTTTTTTTCCCTTTTTTTTCCCCCCGGGAAACAAAAAAAGGGGGGGCCCAAGGGGGGGTTTTTTTTCCCCCCGGGGAAAACCCCGGGCCCCGGGGGGGGTTTTTTTCCCCCCCTTTTTGGGGGGCCCCCCCGGGGGGGGGGGGGGGGCCCCCCTTTTTTTGGAGGGGGCCCCCGGGGTAAAGGGTTTCCCGGGGCCCCGGGGGGGCCCCCGGGGGTTTCCCTTTTCCCCTTTCCCAAGGGGGGGGGGGGCCCCTTTCCCCAGGGGGGCCCCATTCCGGGGGGGAAAAAAGGGGGCCAAACCCCCCCTTGAAAAACCCCCCGGGGCCCAAAAAGGGGGGGGTTTTTAAAAAAAAACCCCCCTGCCAGGGGGGGGTTTTTTCCCCGGGAAAAGGGGCCCCCAAAAAAACCCCCCCCTTTTTTTTGGGGGGGTTTTTTTCCCCCCCCGGGGGGAAAAAACCCCCCGGGGTTTCCCCCCCCCCGGGGGGGGTTTTTTTTTCCCCTCCCCCGGGGGGGGCCCCAAAAGGGGGCCCCCCAAAAAAGGGGGCCCCCCGGGGGCCCCCCTCCCGGGGGGGGGGGGGGGGGGAAACCGGGGGCCCCCCCCGGGGGGGGGGGGGAAACCCCCGGGGGGGGAAATTTTGCCCCCCCCGGGGGGGGGGGGGGGGGAAAAAAAGAAATTTTTTAAAAATTTTTGGGGGGGGGACAAATTTCCAAAGGGGTGACCTTTTTTTAAAGGGGGAAAGGGTGGGGACACCCCCGGGGGTTTTCCCCCCCGGGGAAAAAACCCCCCCGGGGTTTAGGAACCGGGGGTTTTTTCCCCCCCGAAAAGGGGGTTTTCGGGGGGGGTTCCCCGGGGGGAAACCCCCCCCCCCCAACCCCCCGGGGGGGTTGCCTTTTTTTTTCCCCAAAAAGGGGGGGCCCCCCCATTTGGGGGGGTTTTTTTTGGGGGGCCCGGGGGTTGGGTTTACAGCTTTTGGGGGAGGGCCCCGGGTTTTTTGGCCCCTTTTTTTTGGGGGGTTCCCCCGGGGGCCCCCCGGGGGCCCCGGGGGGGGGGGGGCCCCCAAAGGGGGGGGGTTTCCCCCCGGGGGAAACCCCCCCGGGTGGGGGCCCCGGGGGTTTGGGGGGGGGTTTTTTCCCCCCCGGGGGGGCCCCCCAAATTTTAAAGGGGCGGCCCCCTTTGGGGGGGGCCCCCCGGGGGGCCCCCCGGGGGGGGTTTTTTTCCCCCCCCCGGGGTTTGGGGGGTTTTGTGGGGGGGAAAAATTTTTTTTGGAAAAACCCCGGGGGGGGCCCCCCAAAAAAGGGCCCCTTAAAAGGGGGGGGCCCCCCGGGGGGGGAAAAACCCCTTTTTAAAAGGGGGGGGTTTTCCCCCTTTTGGGGGCCCCCCCCGGGGGTTTTCCTTTTTAAAAAAGGGAACCGGGGGGGGTTTTTTGGGGGGTTTTTTTTTTGGGGGGGGGGGGTTTTCCCCCGGGGAATTGGGGGGGGGGGGGGGGGGGGGGGAAACCCTTTCCGGGGGGGCCCCCCGGGGTTTTTCCCCCGGGGGGGCCCCGGGGGGGGGTTTTTCCGGGGGGGGGGGGGGGGCCCCCCCCGGGGGGAACTCCCGGGGAAAAAAACCCCCGGGGGTTTAAAGGGTAAAAGGGGGGGGCCCCCCTTGAAACCCCGGGGGGGGGCCCCAGGGAAACCCCTTTGGGGGCCCCTCCCGGGGGGGAAAAATTGAGGGAAAACCCCCCCCAAACCCCGGGGCCCCCCGGGGGGTTTTTGGGGCCCCCGGGGGGGTTTTTTTGGGGCCCCCGGGGGGCCCCCCGGGGGAAAACCCCGGGGAAAAAACCCCCCCCCGGGGGAAAAATTTTTAAAGGGGGGGGCCCCCCGGGGGGCCCCCGGGGGGGGGCCTTCCCCGGGGGGCCCCCAAAAATTTTTAAAACCCCCCCGGGGGGGCCCCCCCCAGGGGGGGGACCCCGGGGGGGTTTTTAAATTCCCGGGTTCCCCCCCCAAAAAAAAAAGGGGGGGGGGGGCCCCCCCGGGGGGTTCCCCCTTTCCTCCCCCCGGGGGGCCCCGGGGGGTTTTTAAAAAAAACCCCCCCGGGGGGGGAAAAAAAAAAACCCCCCCCCCTAAAGGGGGGGCCCCCCTTTTGGGCCCCCGGGGGGGGGGGAAAAAAAAAACCCCCCCCCCGGGGGGGGCCCCCCCCCCAAAAGGGGGGGGGCCCCCCTGGGGGGGGGGGGCCCCCGGGGGGACCTCCGGGTTTGGGGCCCCCCCGGGGGAAAAATTTTGGGGGGGGGGGGCCCCCCCGGGGGAAACCCCCCAAAAAGGGGGGGGGCCCCCCCTTTTGGGGTCCGGAAAAGGGGGGGCCCCCCCGGGGGGGGGGGGTTTTTGGGGGGGGGGCCCCCGGGGGGGGGGCCCCCGGGGGGCCCCCGGGGGGGGGTTTTTTTGGGGGGTTTGGGGGGCCCCCCCCCGGGGTTTTCAAAGGGCCAGGTGGGGAAACCTGGGGGGCCCCTCCGGGGTTTTTTCCCCTTTTTGGGGGTTTTTCCCGGGGGCCCCCGGGGGGCCCCTTTTGGGGGGGGCCCCTTTTGGGGGGGGGGGAAAAAAGGGGGGGGGGGGGGTTGGGGGTTTTTGGGGGGGGGCCCCTTGGGGGGGCCGGTTTTTGGGTTTGGGGGGAACTTTTTTCCCTTTGGGGAATTTGGGGAAGGGGGGGGCCCCTCCCCCCCCCGGGGGGGGGGGGAATTTTAACCCCCCGGGGGGGTTTTCCCGGGTTTGGGTTGGGGGGGGGTTTTTTTTCCCGGGGGGGGGGGGGGGAAATTAAAGGGGGGGGGGAAAATTTTAGAAAAAAAGGGGAAAGGGGGGGGGTTTTTGCCGGGGGAAATTTTTTTAAAAGCCAAAAGGGGGGAAATGGGGTTTTTTTTTGGGGGGGGGAAAAAAAAAGGGGGGGTTTGGGTTGGGGGAAAAAGGGGGGGGGGCCCCCAAAAAGGGGCCCCCCTTTTAAAAAAACCCCCTTTAAAAAAAAAAGGGGGGGGGGGGGAATTTTTTAAAAAGGGGTTTTTTTTTTGGGGGGGGGGGCCCCCCCCCCAAAAACCCCCGGGGGAAAAAAAGGGGGGGGCCCCTTTTTTTTTCCCCCGGTAAGGGGGGCCCCCTTTTTCCCCGGTTTTTTTGGGGGAAAAAAATTTTTTGGGGGGGCCCCGGGGGTTAAAAAAGGGGGTTTTTTTTAAACCCCCCCCAAAAAAGGGGTTTTTTTGGTTGGTTTTTTCCCCGGGGGGGAAAATTTCCCCCCCGGGGGGAAAAATTTAAAGGGGGGGGTTTTTAAAAAAAATTGGGGGGGGGTTTTTTTTGGGGTTTTTAAAAAAAAATTTTCCCTTTTTTTTCCCCCCCCGGGGGAAAAACCCCCCCGGGTTTGGGCCCGGGAAATTAACCCCAAAAGGGGCCCCCAAAATTGGCCATTTTCCGGTTTTCCCGGGGTTTTTTAAAAAAAAAGGGGGTTGGGGGGAAAAAGGGGGGAAAAAAGGGGGGGGGGAAAAAAATTTTAAAAAAAAAGGGGGGGCCCCCCCAAAAACCCTTGGGGGGGAAAAGGGTTTAACCCCGGCCCTTTTTTGGGGGGAAAAAAAATTTCCCGGGGGGGGGGCCCCCCCCCCCCCCCGGGGAAGCCCCTTGGGTGTTTTTAAAAATTTTTTTTTTTGGGGGAAAATTTTGGGGCCCCCCCGGGGGAAAAAACTTTTTTGGGCCCAAAAAAAAGGGGGAAAAACCCCGGGTTTTAAATTTTGGGGGGGGGGGGCCCCCTTTAGGGGGGAAAAAAAAATTTTTTTTTTTCCCCCCCTTTTGTAAAGGGGGGGAAAGGTTTTTAAAAAAACCCCCCGGGTGTTTTTTCCCGGGGAAAAAATTTTTTTTAAAGGACTTTTTTTTTTGGGGGAAACCCCCGGGGTTTTTTAAAGGTTTTTTTTGGGGGTTTTGGCCCCTTTTTTGGGGGGGGGAAAAACCCCGGGGGGGGGGGGGGAAAAAAAAAAACCCCCCGGGGGGAAAAAATTTTGTTTTTCCATTTGGGGGGAAAAAAAGGGGGGCCCCCCCGGGGGGGGGGGGAAAAAAAAATTTTTGGAAATTTTTTTTCCCCGGGGGAAAAAAAAACCCCCGGGGGGGGGTTTTTTTAAAAAAGGGGAAAAAAAAAGGGGGGGGGGGGGGGGGTTTTTTTTTTTGGGGGGAAAAAAAAAAAGGGGGGAAAAAAAAAGGGGGGGGTTTTTAAAAAATTTTTTTCCCCGGGGTTCCCCAAAAAAGGGGGGGTTTTTGGGTGTGGAAAAAGGGTGTTTTGTTAAAAAACGGGGTTTTTTCCCCAAAAGGTCGGAATTCTTTAATTAAATTGGTTTTATAAAATTTTCCCAAAAGTTAAAAATTTTGGGAAGGGGTGGGGGGGGGCAAGCCGGGGAGACGAAAATAATTTTGTTCATTAAAAAAACGGGTTTAATTTCGGGAAGAAACCCATACAGAACGTTGGATAATTTTTGGGGGTTTTTTGAAAAATTAATTTTAAGTTAAAATGATATATTTTTAAATTTAGAAAGCGAACCCAAGGGGAGATATTCTGGGAGGAAAAAGTAAGGGAAAGGCCGGGTACTTTTTTTAATTTAATTCTAAAGGAAAACTTTTTAATTTTAAAAGTCAAAATGAATTTGGCGGAATTTTCTTTAAAACTTGGGGAATTTAGGAATCTTCAGACTTTTAAAAAAATAGTTTCGGGATTTGTAATTTTTTGAACCGGGGTTTTGGGGACAGAACCCTTAACAGGGGAAAAATCCCCGGGCCAGAAATCCTGGCCAAAAAGGGAATTCCCTTTTTAAATAAATTGGAATTTTAAAAACGAAGGAACGGGCCCTTAAGGGACCACAAATCATTAAACAGGGTAAAAATTTAAGGAATTTAAGGGAAAATGGAAAGGGTTTAACTTCGTTAAAAAGGCCCAAAATTTTTGGCAAGGCAGAATACTTGGCTGGGGCATTTTAAAAACTGGACTGGGGAAACCGAAACCGGCCTTAAAGGGGCCCCAAATTTTAACCTTGCTTCCCAAGGGGCGTTTCGGCTTTTCCCTTTTTTTTTTAAGGGAAAATTAAAATAAAATTTAAAAAAGGGGGCCCCCAAATTTTGGAGGGAAATTATCCCCTAAACATTTTTACTGGGCAAAAAAGAGAAAGAATTTTTTGGCTAAATCAAAAACGGGTGATTACCCCCAAATATGAATCATTTAATATTGACATTAAGGAGGGGGACCATTAAAAAAGGGGGAAAGGAAAACAAAAAAGGGAACTAAACTTTTAAAGTTGCAAAAGTGGATTTAAAATTTTTACCCCAAAAAAGGGGGTTTTTCCCCAAAAATTTTCCCTATGGGGAAAAAATAGGGGGTTTAAGGGATAGGCCCCCAAAAATAACTTAAAAGGGCACCTTAATGGCAAAAAATGAAAAATTTAGCAGCGGGGATTTTAAAATAAATTTTTTTAAATTTTTTTTTTGGGGGGGGGTTTTTCCAGGAAAACATAAACCCTTTAAAAATTAAAATTTTTTTAGCAGGGGTTATAAAAAAGAACAGGGAAAAAAAATTGAAAACCGGGAACACGGAAAAGGTTGTAAGCAAATAGGACAGATTAAATAAAATAAGCAAAGGGCCCCCGGAAGGAGATTTTCAAGGTTTAAAATAAAAATTTCCCTGTGCCAAAAAAATTTTAATTTAATTTATTTCTTCCGGGTTTAAAATGTTGTTTTTAAAAATTAATGAAACCTTTTTAAAACAGGGGAAAAGTGGGGTTATAGGGGTTTTAAATTGCCCAAAAGTTAAAATTGGGGGGGTGGGGTAAATTTATGCCCAATTTCGCTTAAATTTTCCAAAAAAACCGGGTTTTTAAGTTAAATAAAACTCGGGCTTTGGAAAATTTTAAAAGAGGGGTTTTCTAATTAATTTATTTAACCCTTTCCCCAAAATTTAAAAGGAAAAGGGGCCCATTTGGTAAAGGGAAATTTTTAACCCCCAAGAAAAATTAGAAAATTTTGGGGAAGATTTAACCCCTTTAGCTTTGTTTAAAAAATTTCGTTTTGGGTTTTGGGGAAAACGTCTTTTGTGGCATTTGGGGGTTTTTTATAAAGGGCAGGGTGCGAATAAAGGGGTTTTAAATCCGGAATTTTTTGGGAACTGCCCCTTTAATTTTTTTTGGGTTTTCCCAAAAAGGGGGGCAAACCCCAAAATAAATTCCTTGGGGGTTTTTATTTCAATAATATAACCCCTTTTTGATTTATGTTTGAGGGGAAAATTACATTTTTGTTTTAAAAAGAAGGGGTATAATTGGATGAACCAAAATGTGGTAAAAATTTTCCCAAAAAAATTGATGAAAATAAAAAACCCAAAAGGAAAATTTAAACAAATTCTATTCCTTTAAAAAAAGGTTTGGGAAAAAGATTGGGGGTTCAATGTTAGATAAATTTTAAGGGGGACAAAAAATTGGGGGTTAAAAAACCCAAAAGGGATTTATAAAAAAAAATTTTAATTTAAACCCCCCCCCAAAAGTTTTTTCCCAAAGGGTTTTTAAAAAAGTTAGGTAAAAAGAGCCCCCTTTTAAAAAAAACGGGGCAATTTATAAAAAATGAAAGTTGGATTTTAAAATAAATTTTTTTTTTTTACCGGGAAGGCTTTTTAACAATACGGAAAATTTTTTATAGGGGCTAGAAGAAAATTAAAGATGTAACATCCACCCCCTTAAAGGTTTTGGGAATTGGTAAAGCCCCCATTTTGGGAGGGAGATTTTTCCCAAGGGGTTTTTGGAAAAAAGGGAAAAATTCCAGGATAAACTTTTTTTTAAAACCCTAGGTGAGGGCCAAAGGGAGAGGAAAATTAATTTTTTGCAGGGGAAAAGGGTTTAGGTCCCTTTCCCCCCAAAATAAGCCCCTTTCAAGTGGAAATTTTAAAAGTAAATTTCCCTCTTATAGAAGAACCCCCTTGATGACTTGCGGTTTTAAGGGTTTTAAAAACATTTAAAAACCCTTTTGGAATTTTTTATTTTTTTTTTTAAAAATTTTTTAACTGTCCCCCATAAAAAGGGTATTTTTTATAGATTTTAATAAGGGGTTTTTGAAACTTCCCAAAAAAGTTTTAAAGGGGCGGGAATTTGGGGGAAAGGGTCCTGACCCACCCCTAAAAACTGGGGGTTCTTAAAAACCTTTTTTTAAAATTTGGGCCACGGTCTTTTCCTTTGGTTATAAAAAGACCTTTTTCTTTAGGGGTTCCGAAATCAAAAATTGGTTTTTAAAAACTGAGTAGGGAACCAATTTAAAAATTTTTTTAAAAGGGTGTTTGGAATTAAAATTAAATCGGTTCCCGAACTTTGCCTTCAAAAACCCCAACCTTATTTTTAAAAAATAAAAAAACCCCCTACGTTGGCGAAATGATTGGGAGTTTTTAAAAAAACCAAACAGTTTGTTAGGTTTTTAAAAAAAAACCCGTTGGTATTTTAATTTTTAAAGTTTCGCCAAAGGGGCAATGCCAAATAAAAAAAGTTATAAGGCAAAGTTTAACTTGGGATTTTATACAAAAGGGGGTGTGCCAAGCCCCCAGGGAGGGCAATTGCCAAGTTTTAAAAAACTTTAGAAGGGGTCCCCCGGGGGGGGAGCAAGGCCAATTGGGGGTCCAAATTTTAAAAAGGAAAAAATTGTTAGAAAACCCATTAAAACCCAAAACCCCTAAAATTTTTTAATTTTAACATTCTTAAAACCCCTTTTTTTTTGGAAAGATTGAAATTTAAAAATTTCTTTTTAACCTTTTAGCAAAAAGGGGGAAGACCTGAACCAAATTTTTGTAAAAGGGGGAAAGAAAAATTAATAAAGGGGGGGGTTTTAAATCCCCAAATTTTTGAGTTTTCCTCCAAGGGCCCGGGTTTAATTGGGGTTTTAAAAAATTAATTTGTATTTTTAAAAGGCCTGGAAAAAAGGGGGAAAAAGGGGTTTTAAAGAGGGGAAAACCGACCCCTAAACTTTTTAAGGGGAAGGACTATTTTATTTTCAAATTTTGGTTGGAAAAATTTTTTACTGAATTTGGGAGGGGTTGTTTTTGGGGGGAAAACTTTTAATAAAGTCCCTTTTCTTGGGTCTTAAAAATTTGTGGGTATTTAAATTTTTTGGGTTAAGGAGAATGTAAAGGCCCTGGGCCTAGTTAAGGGGAAAAAAGGGTTCCCGGCGGGGTTCCCCCCTCCATTTTAATTTTTAGTTTTTAAAAAGATTTGTGAATTTTTACCCTATTAAAGGGGAAAAATTTTTAAAAAACCATTCAGGGGGGTTTGAAAAATTAATACTCCTTTTGGGAAATTCCCTTTAGTGGAAGGTTGAAACTATTGGGGTTAATTTTGTTAATATCGATGAAGGGGGGGTAAACCAAATTAGGGAAAAGTGGTGAATATTTAAAAGGATTTGGTTTGGGGAACCTCCCCAAGATGGGAAACCCGGGGAGAAATTATTTAAAAAAGGGGGATTGAGGGAAAACAATGGAAAGTTTTGGGGTTTGGAAAATAAGGGTATTTAAAAAGGGGGAACCCTTTACCATTGGGAGAGGTGGGCCCTTTGGGATTAATTTGGTTGGGAAAGCCAATTGGGGGCTTGTTTGAGTCCCAAACCCCCAAGGAAAATTTATTTCCCTTGGGGGATTGGGAAAAATTGGGTTTTTGGTCCAAAAGGGGTTTTTAGGGGGTTTTTGAACCCCCTATAGGGATAAAAACCTTTTAAAAATGTTTTTTTTTAGCCAGTTTTTAGATGAGTGTTGTAAACCTACTCGAGTGAGTGGGGAACCACTCGATTGAGTTTTGTGAACCTACTCAGGGGGATTTGTGTGAACCTACTCCAAGTGATGTTTGATGCTATTGACGTCCCATTTAGCAGTAAGGTTTAGTCGGGTTTGGGTCTTTGTGACTGGGGGGGAATACAGGAAATGGCCTTACCAAGAAACCGGAGTAAGCCCCGTAAACTACGGACTGAGTCACACCCTTTACAGAGTGGGGCCCGCCCTTTGGGGAGGAGTCACGTCCCCAAATGGACTGGGGTCACATCATTACGGGTTGGGGCCCACGTAAACTAGGGATTAAAGTCACGCCACTAGGGAGTCCCCATCACTGGGGATTGGGGTAGTGTCCAAGGGAGGGGAGCCGGGGCCAATTTTTTTAAAAAAACAGTAAGGATTTTCATGTCATGAGAAGGAGTCACGTCACTAAGGAGTGAGTGGCTCGGGAATACTTACAGCCGAAAAAAAGTAGTAACGGCATTTACTTGTAATATTTGGGTTGTAAATTTTTCCCCCTTTTTTTTGTCTCCTGATTACCCCCTGGCATGGGCGTTGGGGAAAAAACCCATACCAAGGGGGGGGGTAAAACCCCGCGGCCACACTTTAAAAAAAACCCCCGGCCCGTCGCGTTAGTCCTGGACCCTGCTCCCTTTAAACATTCATCCAACAAGGAAATTTTCTAAAAACCAAAAGGAAGGTTGCATGGGCCCACCACTGTGACCAAAAAATCCCCAATTTTTTTAAAAGAAATTCCCGCAAAGGGCGGGTCTGCTCAACCCCTAGCTCAACCCCTCACTCCCGTTGCCAAAACTTTAATTTGCCCATCGAATAAAAAAACCCATACACGGGAGGGGTTAAAACCCATAAGAATCCCCAATTTCCAACCGGAAGGTTACCCTCCTTTGGAAAAAAACCCTGGCCCCAAAATTTTATTCCTTTTTCCCAAAAGGGTTTATTTTTAATACCTCCCCAAAAAGGTTTAAATGGGCCAAAAAACTTGCCCAAAAGGCAAGTGAAAAAAATTATTTTTTTCAAAAAAATTTTGAATAAAAAAACCAATTTTCCTGTCCTTTTTTAAAAATTGTTTAAACCAAACCCTAAAAATTTTATTTTTGGCTTTAAATTTTGGGAAATGGTATTCTTGCCAATATCTTTTGGAAAAATTTTTTTTTAATTTAAATTAAAAATTTATTTTATAAAAACGAAAAAATTTTTACTTTTTGGTTTTAATTAAAAAAAAATTTTTATTTAAAATTTATTAAAATATATTTGGGGATGGGGATTTGGGAAAAATAAATTGGGTTGGTATATAATAAGGTAAGGTTCCTTAACCTATTCGGGAAAACCAAAACCTTTAATTTTTAACAAAAACCCAATAAAAGGGGAAAAAAAAAAAATATAAACCAAACCCGGGGATAAAGAAAATTTTTAAAAAGGGAATCCCTAAATTTTAAAAGAGTTTCCGGGTTTTTTTGTAGGGGAAATTTTTAAACTTTCTTTTGGGGAGAAATTGAGGAAAATATTAACCTTTAATTTTAAAACCCCGGGATAACCTGGGAAAAACCTGGAAAAACCGGGGAAGGGATAACCGGGGGATAACCTGGGATAACCGAGATAACCTGGGAAAACCCTTTGGGAATAAAAACCTGGGGAAAACCCTGGGAAAACCTGGGATAACCTGGGAAACGGTTTAACCTGGGAAAACCCTTTGGGATAACCTGGGAAAAACCCTGGGATAAGGAACCGGGGAAAAACCGGGGATAACCTGGATAACCTGGGATAAGAAAAAACCTGGGATAACCCGGGGAAAACCGGGTATAACCGGGGAAAACCGGGGTTTAACCCGGGGATAACCGGGAAAACCCGGAAAAAACCTGGGAAAACCTTGGGGAAAACCCTTTGGGAAAACCCTGGGAAAACCCTTGGGAAAAACCCTTGGGAAAACCCGGGGTTTTTAAAACCCCCTGGGGGGGGGAAAATTTTAACCGGGTTTAAACCTGGGAAAAACCGGGAAAACCCTGGGATAACCGGGGAAAACCCGGGGAAAACCCTTTGGGTAAAACCCTGGAAAACCTTGGGAAAACCTGGGAAAACCCCAAAAAAATTGGGGTTTTAAAAAATACGAACAATAATGACCGGACAGAGCGTCCCGGGGAGACCGCAAAAAAAAAAAACATGGGTTGACTGGCAAACAACTTTCCGCTCCAAAAAAAGTCACAAAAAATTTCCCCAAATTACTGAATCTGATTTCCCAGCGTTTCCAAATGCCAGCTATGAAATTTTTTTAACCGCAAAGTTGGGTCTTTAATCCCCTGTGAATCCTGGGGGTAGCCCAAACCCCGGGGGGACATTTTATCACACACTAGGGAAAGGGCAATTTTTTTCGATAGAAATAATAAAGGGGAATGGGGACAAATTTTGGGATCTGCTTTGAGTAATAATGAATTGGGGAAATTTTTTTTAAAGGGTGTCAAAATTTTTTTTAAATTTTTTTTAAAAAAAGTTCCCAAAGGGAAAAGATGGGTTTTGGATTTCGGGGAATATTAATATTGTTCTCGCAATTTGGGTTTCAGTAGAAGGGGAAAAAAGTCCTTTTAAAAGGCGGAAAATGGAACTGGGGAGGTATAAGAGATTTGGTGGTTTTGGGGCCCTTTACCCCTGCCAGGTTGGCCCGGCTATGCCCAGGTTTGACGGCACCTCCCCAGGGTGACGGCTCCCTGCCAGGTTTTGACTGCTACCGGGCCAGGGGGTGACTGCTACCTGCCAGGTGTGACGCTACCTGACAGGTGTGACAAAAACTGCCAGGTGTGCCCGGCTACCTGCGGTGGGACGTTCCCTTGCCATGTGGACGGATCCCTCCCGGGGTGTGACGGCTCCCTTTGCCAGGTGGGGACGGGCTACCTGCCAGGTGTGACAGAAACCTGCCAGGTGTGACAGTACCCCCCAGGTGTGACTTTTTCCCTGCCAGGTTGGGGACATTTCCTGCCAGGGTGACAGTTCCCTTTCCAGGTGTGACGGTTTTCCCAGCCGGTGTGACGGTCCCCTTTGCCGGGTGTGAAAGGCTTTGCCGGGGTTGAAAAGTCCCTTTCCAGTTTTGCCCGGCCCCCTGCCAGGTTGACACCCACCCTCCCCGGGTTTTGTGACCCCTACCTGCCAGGGGGTGAGGGCTACCTGCCAGGTGGGGGTTACCTCCCAAGGTGGGGACAGCTACCTGCCGGGTTGTACAGCAAACCTGCCGGGTTTGGGGGCCCAAACCTGCCGGGGGGGAATTTACCTGCCGGGTTTGGGGTGATCAGCTACCTCCCAGGTGGGGATTCTACCTGCCGGGGTGTGCCGGTTCCCTGCCAGGTTTTGACGGTTACCCCCAGGTGTAAAATTTCTATGCCAGGTGTGGCCCCGGGGGCAGCTACCTGAAGGGTGACACCCAAACCTGCCAGGGGTGACGGTACCTCCAGGTGTAAACAGCTACCTCCCATTTTTGGACAGTTTTCCCTCCTGGGGTGGGGACGGCTCCCTGCCAGGTGGGGACAGAACCTGCCAGGTGTACGGCTCCCTGCCTTTGTGACGGCTACCTCCCAGGTTTGCCCGCTACCTGCCGGGTTGGACGTTTACCGGCCAGGTGTGTGATGACGGCCTTCCCTTTCCAGGTGTGACGTACCTGCCGGGTTGTGACGGCTATCCCGGGTGTGACGGCTCCTGCCAGGTGTGGGGGCAACTCCCCATGTGACGTTACTCCGGGTGTGACGGCTAACCTCCCGGGTTTGTGACGAACCTGCCATTTGTGACATTTAACCTGCCAGGTGGCCGGTTCCCTGCCCGTTTTGCGGCAACCCCCAGGTGTGACAGTTCCCCTGCCATTTTGGGGGACAGCCCCGCCAGGTTGACGTTTCCCCTCCCCGGGTTTGGACGGCAAACCAGCCAGGTTTTACAGTTTACCTCCCAGGTTGTGACGGCTACCTGCCAGGTGTGCCAGCTACCTCCCCGGTTTTACGGAAATGCCAGGTGGGGCGCAAACCTGCCAGGGTTGGGGCAGCAAACCTGCCGGGTTTTGGTGACGGCTACCTCCAGGTGTGACGGCAACCTCCCAGGTGTGACGGGTCCCCGCCAGGTGTGACAGCTACCTGCCAGGTTTGAGGGGTTTACCTGCCAGGTGTGCGTTTTTTTTTTTGCCGGGTTTTGTGACAGTTACCCGGGGGCCCAGCTTGTGACAGCTACCTCCCAATTTGTGCCCGGCCACCGGCCGGTGTGACGGCTCCCTTTCCAGGGTTTGACAGCAAACCTGCCAGGTGAAGGCTACCTCCAGGTGGACGGCTCCCTTTCCGGGGTGTGACGGCTACCGGGAGGTTTTGACGGCTACCTCCCAAAGGTGACGGTTTACCTGCCAGGTTTTAGCCAGCTCACCGGGGGCCCAAGGAGGTTACGGCTACCTGCCAGGTGTGACGGCTACCTCCCAGGTGTGACGGGCAAACCTGCCAGGTGTGACAAACCTGCCGGTGGGGGACGGATCCCTCCCAAAGGTGTAAACGGTTCCCTTGCCAGGGGGTGCCGGCTACCTGCCAGGTTGGGCAAGCCTTGGACAACCTGCCATGTGTTTTTCCGGGTTTACCTCCGGGGGGGACAGCTACCTGCCAGGTTTGTGACAGCTACCTGCCGGGGTGTGACGGCTACCTGCCGGGGTTGTGACAGCTACTCCCGGGGTTTTGGACAGCTACTGCCATGGGGGAAAACCGGTACCTGCCGGGTTTTTACAGTTACCCCCCAAGGTGTGACAGTTACCTGCCAGGGTGTGACAGTTACCTCCCCGGGGGGTGCTTTTTACCGGCCTTTTTTTGGACGGCTACCTGGGGGTGGGACAGTTACCTGCCAGGTGTGCTTTTTACCTCCCAGGTTGACATGTTCCCTTTTGCCAGGTGTGACGGCCCCCTGCCGGGTGTGACAGCTACCTGCCAGGTGTGACCCCTTACCTCCAGGTTGAAGTTTACCTGCCAGGGGTGACGGTTACCTCCCGGGGGTGTAAACGGCTCCCCTGCCGGTTTGACAGCAACCAGCCAGGTGGGGACGGCTACCTGCCATTTTGGGGGACGGCAAACCTCCCGGTGTGCCAGCTACCTCCAGGTGTGACAGCTCCCTCCCCGGTGGTGAGGGCTACCTGCCAGGTTGAACGGTTCCCTTTGCCAGGGGGAAACATTTCCCTCCCGGGTTTGTAAACAGCCCCTTGCCAGGGGGCAAGCAAACCTGCCGGGTTGTAAAAAGCTACCTCCCGGGTTTTTGTGACAGCAACCTGCCGGGTGTAAAGGTTTACCTGCCAGTGGGGGGAAGCTCCCTGCCAGGTTGACAGCTACCTCCCAGGGGGTTGGACGGCTACCTCCCAGGTGTGAAAGCTACCTCCCGGGTGTTGGTTCCCTAAAAATGTAAAGGCAAACCGCCAGGGTGAAGCTACCTGCCAGGGTGGCAGCCATGCCAGGTGTACGGTACCTGCCGGTGTAAAAGGCCTCCCTTGAAAAAGGTGGGGGCCAAGTTACCCCAGGTTTTGAACAGCCACCTGCAGGTTGGGGAAATTTACCTGCAGTGTGACCCCTACCTGCCAGGTGTAAAGGCTCCCTGCCAGGGTGCCCTTTACCCCCCAGGTGGGGGACGGCTACCTGCCAGGTTGAAGCTCCCTGCCAGGTGGAAGTTACCTCCCGGTTTGTGACTTTTTACCTGCCAGGGTAAACCCCCAAACCCTCCCCTGTGACAGCTACCTCCAAGGTGTGACACCCACCGCCAGGTGGACGCTCCCGGCCAGGTGGGGACGGTTCCCTGCCGGGTGTGACGGTTATCGGGACCTACCGGGAGGTGGACAGTTTACGGGCCGGGTGTAAAGGGTTAAACCGGGCCGGGTGTGCGGGCTACCGCCAGGTGGGGACGGCAAACCCTCCCAGGGTGACGGGCCCTCCCAGGGTGCCAGCAAACCTCCCATGGGGGACAGTTCCCTCCCCGGGTGTGACGGCTACCTGCCGGGTGTGCCCGTACCTGCCAGGGGTTGGGAAACGGTTTCCTGCCAGGTGTGAAAAGCTACCTGCCGGGTGTGCAGAAACCCGGCCAGGTATAACGGCTACCTCCCCGGGGTTTTGGGGACGTTTCCCTCCCAAATGTGACAGCAAACCACCCATTTTTGTGACAGCTCCCTCCCAGGGGGGAAAACAGCTCCCTGCCAGGTGTGACAGTCCCCTTCCCAGGTGTGACGGGTACCTGCCGGGTGTGAGGGGGCTCCCCCCGGTTTTAAAACCCCCTCCCCGGGGCCAGGTGTTGACGGCAACCCTTCCGGGGGGAAGCTCCCTTGCCAGGGGGGTGCAGCTACCTCCAGGTTTTGGGCTCCTGCCGGGTGTGAAAAGCCCCCCTGCCGGGTGTGAAGCTACCCCGGGTGTGCAGCCCTTGCCAGGGGGAACACCCCAAGTGGGGGACAGCTACCGGGCCAAAGGTGTGACGGTACCTGCCGGGGTTTGGGCCCAATTTATACCTGAAAGGTGGGGCAGCTCCCTTCCATTTTTTGAAAAGTTTAACCCTGCCAGGTGTGAACGGGTTAACCATGCCAGGTGTGACAGCTACCTGAAAGGTGTGCTCCGGGTCTACCGCCAGGTGTAAAGGGCCACCTGCCGGGTGTGACACCCACCTGCCAGGTGGACAGTACCTGCCGGGTTGTGACGGCTACCTCCCAGGGGGGTAAACAGCTCCCTGCCAGGGGTTGCCCCGGGGCCTACCTCCCCAGGTTTTTGAGGGGCTTTTTCAGGTGGGGCAGAACCGCCGGGTGTGACAGCTACCCCCCAAAGGTTGTGAAAGCTACCTAAAGGTGGGGCAGCCCCTACCAGGTGTGACAGCTACCTCCCAAGGTGTAAAAGGCTACCTGCCAGGGGGTGACGCCCCTTTGCCGGGGACAGAACCTGCCAGGTGTAAAAGCTACCTGCCAGGTGTGACGGTTTTACATCCCCAGGGGGTGACGGCTACCGGGCGGGTTTTGTGAAAGCTCCCGGGCCAGGTGTGCCCTTTTCCTCCCGGTGTGAAAGTACCTCCCAAAGGTGTGAAAAATCCCTCCAGGGGGACAGCTCCCGCCGGGTGTGACAGCTTTACCTGCCGGGGTGTGACATTTACCTGCGGGTGTGACGGTTCCCCTGCCAGGGGGTACGGCTACCTCCCAGGTGTGACTTTTTACCTCCCCAGGTTTGACACCCACCTCCCAGGTGTGGACAGCTACCTCCAAAGTAAACCCCTACCTGCCGGGTTTTTTGACAGTTCCTGAAATTTGTGAAAAGCTACCTCCCAGGGGGTGACAGTACCTCCCAGGTGGCGGTTTTAACCCTAGGTTGTGGACGGTTACCTCCCTTTTTGGTACGGCTCCCTCCCAGGTGTGACGGCTACCTGCCAGGTGTAAATTTTTTCCCCTGCCGGGTGTGACATACTGCCAGGTGTGACAGTACCTGCCGGGTGGGGCCTGGGGTTGACGCTACCTGCCAGGTTTTGACAGCCCTGCCAGGGTGCGTTACTGCCGGTTTTGACGGCTACCTGCCAGGTGTGACGCTACCCCCCGGTTGTGCAGGGTACCGCCGGGTTTTGTAAAGCTACCTGCCAGGTGTGACCCCCTCCTTGTACGTTGCCGGTTGAGGGGCGGCTACCGCCAGGGGGACAGCCCCCCCAAGGGTGAAGCTCCCTGAGGTGTGGACGTACCTCCCGGGGGGCCCCAATGAGGTTTGGTCGCCCCCGGGTTTACGTACTGCCGGTTTTTGGGCTACCGCCGGTTTGGAAGATTTCAGTATATGTGCCCCTGCCAGGTTGTGATCCGCCTTTGGGGTTTAGGGGCACCCGGGGTCGGGGAAGACTGGGGGGGACGCTACCTGCCAGGTTGGGCCCGGCCGGGAGGTTGGGGACAGCTACCTGCCGGGTGTGGGGGCTCCCGCGGGTGTGAAGTACCTCCCAAGGTTGGACCCCCTTTGAGGGAGGTTCCCGGGGAGGGGTGGAAAGACTGCAGGTGTTGCCGGTCCCGGGGGGGCCCCGGCAAAACCTCCTTGGTGTGACGGCTCCGCCGGTGTGACCACCCCAGGTGGACCTCCAGGTGTGCAGCTCCCCTCCAAGGGTGTGACAGCTACTGCCAAGTGTGAGGGTTTTCGCCAGGTGTGGAAGCACTGTCAGGTTGTGACGCTCTCCCAGGTTGTGCAGCCCCGCCAAGGGGGGAAAAGTATGCCAGGTGGGCGTTAATAAGGTGTGAAGCACCTCCCAGGTGTGAAAGTACCTGCCAGGTGTGACGGGCCCTGCCAGGTGTGACAGTACCGCCAGGTGTGAAAGTACCTGCCAGGTGTGACGTTAAAACGGGTGCAAAACCTGTGGGGTTTGGAAAGTACCTGGGGGACAGCCCAAACCTGGGGTTTGGAAAGCTACCGCCAGGTGTGAAAATTACTCAGGGTGCAGTCCCTGCCGGTGTGACGCTACCTCCCCGGTGGACAGTTATTTGTGGGTGGACAGTTCCTGCCAGGGGTGTGCGGCTACCTCCCCGGGTTTGTGCGCTCCTGCCGGGTTTGTGACAGCCACTCCCCAGGGTGGAAGCTCCGGCAGGTGTGACGGCAAATGCCAGGTGTTGACAGTTCCCGAAATTTGGCAGTACCCCAGGGTGAGCTACCTGGGGTTTGTGAGGCTCCCTGGAGGGGTGGGGAAGTCCCCTGCCTTTTGTGGGCTACCTGCGGTGTGAAGCCCCTGCCAGGTGTGCAGTCCCTCCCGGTGTGACACTACCTGCAGGTGTGACGGCTCCCTGGGGTTGACAGACCTGCCAGGTTGTACAGCTACCTGCCAAGTGTGACGGCTCCCCCAGGGTGACAGTACCTCCCGGGTTTGTTGCAGGCCCCGCTTTTTGGAGGTCCCTCCCCGGTGTGACGGAAACTGCCAGGTGGCAGCTTCCTGCCAGGTGTGACAGCACCTGCCCAGGGTGGGGTACTGCCAGGTGGCGGCTCCCCGCCAGGTGTGACGGCTCCCCTGCCAGGTTGACAATCCCTGCCAGGGGTGAGGCTACTGCGGTTTTACGCTACCTGCCGGTGTGATGTTACCTGCCAGGTGTGAAGCTACGCCAGGTGTGACATTACCCCCGGGGTTTGTGACAGTTCCTGCCGGGGTGTGACAGCTCCCTGCCGGGTGTGACAGCTCCTGCCAGGGTGACAGTTACCTGCCAGGTTTGGGAGGGCTCCCTGCCAGGTGGACAGTCCCTGCCGGTGTGACATTTTCCCTGCCAGGTGTGAAGCTCCTCCCGGTTGGGGACAGCTATTTTCCCCCGGTGGGGGTCCCTGCGGTGTGACAGTCCCGCCAGGTGGGACATTTTCCTGCCGGTGGACGGTACCTGCCGGGTTTTGTGAAGTTCCTGCCAGGTGTGAAGCTCCTGCAGGTGTTGCAGTCCCTGCAATGTGACAGCAAATTTCCAGGTGTGAAGCTCCCTGCCGGTGTGACGGCTACTGCGGTGTGACGGCTTCCCGGGGGTGTCAGCACATGCCATTTTTGACAGTACTGCCAGGGTGACAGACCGCCAGGTGTGACAGTACCTGCCAGGTGTGACAGTACCTGCCGGGTGTGGGGTTTTACCTCCAGGTGTGCGGTACCGCCGGGTGCGCTCCCTGCCAGGTGGGGCTTTGGGCCCGGTGTGAAAGCACCTCCGGTGTGAGGGCTACGCCGGGGGGCCCGTTTCCTCCGGTGGGAGTCCCCTGCCGGTGTGACGCTACCTGTCAGGTGTGTAGCACCTCCCAGGTGTGATGGTACCTCCCAGGTGTGAAGTCCCTCCCGGGTTTGGGGGACGTTACATAAAATTGTGAAGCACTCCCCAGGTGTGAAAGTCCCTGCCGGTGTGACAGCTACCGCCGGGGACAGCTCCCCTGCAGGTGAAAAAAGACCTGAGGTGTGACGTTAAACGGGGTGTGACAGTCCTGCCAGGTGTAAAAAGCTACCGCCGGTTGACGTACCTCCCAGGTGGACAGCTCCTGCCAGGTGGGGGACATTTTAAAAAAAAGGTGGCAGTACCTCCCAGGTGTGACGCTACCTGCAGGTGTGACAGTTACCTGTGGTGGAGTTCCTGCGGGGTGTGGCGGTCCCTGCCAGGTGTGACAGCACCCCGGTGTAAAGCCACCTGCCGGTGTGAGTCCCTGCCAGGGTGTGACGGCTCCCTGCCGGGTGTGCAGTTCCCGAATTGGACAGTCCCGCCAGGTGTGACAGCTACCTCCCAGGTGTGACGGTTTACCTGGCGTTGTGCTACCTCCCGGTGTGACGGTAACCTCCCAGGTGTAAAGACACCTGCCAGGTTTTGTGCAGCTATTTGCCAGGTGTGACGCTACCGCAGGTGTAAAGCTACCTCCAAGTGTGCGGTATGCCGGTGTGACAGCTACCTGCCGGGGTGCTTTCCTCCCCGGAGTGACAGCTACTCCCAGGTTTTGGGACTACTGCCAATGTGACAGCTACTGCCGGTGTGACAGTTTCCTCCCAGGTGTGACGCTCCCTGCCAGGGCGACAGTACCTCCAGGTGTGAAGGACCGCCAGGTGTGACAGCACCTCCCCGGGGTTTGTGACAGCTACCTCCCCGGTGTGACGGCTACCTGCCAGGTGTGGAAGCTACCTCCCATTGTGCTTTCCTGAGGTTTGACGGCTCCCTTCCAGGTGTGAAAGCTCCTGCCAGGTGTGACAGCTCTCCCGGGTGACAGCTCTTTGCCAGGTGGGGATAGCAACCTGCCGGGTTTGCGTCCCTGCAGGTGTGAAGCTATGCCAGGGTGACAGTACCGAGGTGGGACAGTCCCTCCAGGTGTGACAGCACCTGCCGGGTGACAGCACCTGCCAGGTTGTCCCCGTTTAATACAGGGTGACAGTCCTCCCATGTGTGCAGCTATGCCGGGTGTGACGCTATGCCAGGTGTGACAGCTACCTGCGGGGTGTGACGTTCACAGGTGTGACGCCACCTCCCGGTGTGAAGCCACCTGCCAGGTGTGACAGTACCGCAGGTTTGACGGCCCCTGCCGGGTGCACTCCCCGCCGGGTTTGTGACGTCCCCGCCGGGGTGGAAGCTACCCGGGGTGTACGGCTCATCCAGGGTTTGGACATTACCCTGCGGTTTTGTGACAGCTCCCTGCAGTTGTGACAGTACCCGGGGCCAGTGTGACAGTCCCTGCAGGTGTGACGTACCCCCAGGTGTGACGGCTCCTCCCAGGTGT
>NW_026471264.1:0-11893 GCF_026875155.1 Cherax quadricarinatus | reverse complement strand
CATTTTAATTTTATATCATATAAGACATTTATTGATGTAAGTACTGACAGACGATTCATTTGGTAAACAGACGACATAAACTAACGGTTTTGATAAATACAGTACTACAGTACTGTAAAGTACTTTATCTTCCTTAAGATTTTCTTCAAAACATATCTTTTCTCTAGCTTAATTTATTGTAAGAATACAATATATAATACATATAACATACAAAATTTGTGTTAATTGACTGTTTGTTTTGGTAAGGCTTTGGTCAGCAGTAGGCCATTAGTAGTTAAGTTTTTGAGGAGTCGGCATTATATGCATTTTTTTGGGCTGTGCAGGGAGTTGATACCCTTAATCCCAGTGTTGTTCAAGGGTCAGTTGTACTGTATAGGAGTTGAGAAATGGGATGATTTGACTGTTTCCCAATATTTGTATAAAACTGGAGTTTTACAGACACTCCTTTGGATTGTCATCTCGGCTATTTCATCTGCAATCACATTCTGTGTTAGAGGGTTTTTTGAAGGTAGAACATATAAAATGATAAAAGATACATGTTGTAGATTGGGTAACTTTAGGGTGAAGATGATTTACTAGCAGTGGCTTTATAAATCCAGTATAGAGAATACGGGGAGATGATATAAGACATGAAGTAGTTGATAAATCCACTGGTTGGCAAAACTTCTCTCACAATAAAGAAATGTTTTTACTCATGTCTTACCTACTTCTTGGTTCTGTAAAGATTAATATATTATAAAATGATCTTAGATCAGCTGAATCTATAGAGAATGGCAATATTGTTTGAACCATGCCTATGCTCCATAGCAGATAAAGAAACTGAATGTGATTAGTGAATTAGTTATCTGATGGCAGTGTATTTCTTTTATGGGTAGGAATTGGGTGATAAAATTAAATATATATATGTTATTCAACAAAATCCTGTCTTCATTGTGTAAACGTGAGTGGATTTTTTCCAGGTATGGCTGACTATGATGTTCGTGAAGGGAGACGTTACTTACTGCATGGTTCAACCGTGTAAAAAAGCCCTGCAGCCTGAATATGATGAAGCTCATAATGTAGTTTATATTATTCGAAATAAAAGTGGAGGTTAAAGTTTAGGAGCTAAACTTTAAAATGCTGTTCCTCCTTTTTTCATGTGGGAAGTAATAACAGAATTGGTATCAAGAAAAGCTCATGTTGTGCTTAGAGTTCCCATGATAACTGAATTGCAAGTGCTTCCTGAGCAAAGTGGCAGATTGTAGGCTCTTGTTAATGTTGTTTTAAAACGGGTGAATTCTGTATGGTGCCTTAGAAAACGCATTTAGTAGTAATAGTAGTAGTTGTGACTTTTTATGTAGCATTTTTACCCTGTAGGTCACTCAGCATACACAGGCATAAAAAAGTAATCACAGTAAAGCAGCTGTAACACCAAAGGGGAAAGGTACATTTCAAAGAAAAGGGTTTCCCTACTTAAGATGAACGTTGGGGGTTAACCCAAATTTTGTAACATGGTTTAAATTTTCCCAATGTTTATCTGCTGTATAATGTATAGAAATAACCTTGAGTACAAAATTTGATTTGAATAGTAATTCAAATAGTCTTTTTTTAAATTTGCATAGTTATTAAAAAATATTTCTTAATAAAAGTCTGTATATTTAAACATAAAACAAACCAATTTTTAATGTGCATAATTCTTAAAAAATTTTTCTTTATGATATCCTTCAGAGAAACAGACACATGGTGTCTGTACTCTGAAGGATGAGCAGGGATGGTGCAGTTCCTAGGGTTATACATGTTAAGCCTGTACACTTCTGGCAAGACAGTTTAATGGATGAGTGATAGTGAATGTGTTTCTTTGTTTGGTCATATATTTTGGTTGGATGCAGTTAGTGTAGTAAAGAAAACATATTGTACAGTCTTATTTACGAATATTACTTTTATTAGATGTTGACCCGTGTCTCAGGTATAACTTGGGGGTAAAAAAATATACTGTAAATGCATTTTCTCACTTGCCATAGACAAATAGTTTTTACATGAGCAGTACAATCTGTATATCATTCATCTGTTCATAGATGTGTTTGCAGAATTAATAACCTTAAAAAAGGGCTATCACATTTCTTTATATTTTAGTTTTTTCTTGAAATTAATGATGGACTTCCCACTTAAATGTCAGTAGGTAATATACTATGGAGAAAACATGGAATTTGCATCAGTTTGCCTTTTTTTCTTTATAGGTTGTAGTTTTTAAAATATTCTTTTGTTTAACATACATTCTAACAGTATATTTTCTGTATAGGTGAAAAATACACTTAGCCATTTTACTATATTGTGAAGCATGCTAAATTGGCAGATGTACACAGCACAAAATCATATATATATATATCTAAAACATTTTAAATATTTTTTGGGGTTATAGCATGATTGTAATTGCTTACATAAAGTTGAATTAATAGAAATTTTACCCGAGTTCTGTTGCATATAATAAATAAATAAAAAATGTAATGTTGTTTATTGTTAAACCAATATGTACTATGCAGTAAATTTATTCAGATCTCGGCACAAAAGCTTCCACAAATAAGAAGAGGGGTTTTTTAAATGCACCCATGATTTTGAGGGAGATGTACTGGACTCTTATTTTAATTTTGATGATTTTTTTCCCTGGTCTACTAACCTCCATGCCACTCCTTGGGAGACTACTCTCTCCGCCTTCGATTGGCCACACTCATCTTACTCGTGGGTATCTCATGGAGAGGCACCCTGTTTCCTTCTCTGAGCAGTGTCAAGTTCCAGTATTGATTAGCCACATTCTGTTAGACGGCCCTCTTATCAATGAGCACATAATTTACCTCCGTCGTCGTCTCCGCACTACTACTCCCCTTTTACCTTCCCTTCTTGTGATGGACCCTCCTTTAATCCTGACTCTTCCATTGACTTTTTGACAACGACTGATTTACTCCACAAACTCTGATGATGATACCTTTCACAAATCCCCCCAACCCTTTCTACTTCAATCTCTTGCTGCCCTCTACCCTTTCACCATCCACTCCCCCGCTGTTCTCCGTAAAACCCATTATTCATCCATCTCCCTTTTGCTGATTTCCCTCGTTTTCTTCCTGCCCTGCAGCGCTGTATAGCCCTTGTGGTTTAGCGCTTCTTTTTGATTACAGTGGACCCCGCATAGCGAACGCCTTGCATAGGCAACATTCCGCATAGCGAAAAGCTTTGATCGCTAAAATTTTGCCACCGCATAGTTGACAAAAACCCGCTCAGCGAACTTCGTCCGAGACGCGTCCAATGTGCGGCCTCAGCCAGCCCCACATGTGCCGCCTGTCCCATTGTTTACCAGCTACCCTCCGCGGTAACATTCAAGCATACACTCGGAATATTTCGTATTATTACAGTGTTTTCGGTTCTGTTTGTTGAAAAAAAGTGACCATGGCCCCAAGAAAGCTTCTAGTCCCAACCCTGTGGTAAAAAGGGTTTGAGAATTAGTATGGAAATTAAGAAAGTTTTTGAAGGGTTTGGGGCTAACCCTGAGAAGCCTATGCCAGTTGTGGAATCCATTGTGCTACTTCAAAAATTAAGGAAATGTGTGCACAGTGGGTTAAACTGCAAACCTTTTGGATGAAAATCACCCTGACACAGCTGTTGCAAGGCGTGCTGGTGACTATTTCAATGACATGTTATGGCCCATTTTAGACAAATCGTAAAGGAACGGGAGGTACAGAGCTCTATGGACAGAAAGAAGTCCAGTGACTCTGAAGCTGGTCCTAGTGGCATTAAAGAAGAAGGGAAGTAACCCCGGAAAAGGACTTGCCTCCTCAAGTGTTAAATGGAAGGGGATTCCCCTTCTAAACACTAACACTCTCTCCCTCCTCCCACCCCATCAATCATCACCAGATCTTCAATAAAAGTAAGTGTCATGTAATTGTGCATGCCTTTTTCAGTTTGTGTGTACTAAAATTAACATTTTTTTGTGGTAAAAATTTTTTTTTTTTTCATACTTTTGGGTGTCTTGCAGGGTTAATTTTTTTTCCATTATTTCTTATGGGGAAAATTAATTCGCATAGCGAACATTTCGCATAACGACCCGCCCTCTTGCACGGATTAAGTTCGCTATGCGGGGGGTCCACTGTATAATAATAATAATCCATGCCACTCCCATAGCTATGTGGTTTCAGTAATGCAGATGGTAGTTCATACCATATATATTCAGTAGTGAGGAAGCGATATACATGTGACGGTCAGGAACCCGTATTTCCCAGCCCAAACTTGAAGTTAAAAAAAGGCCAGGAGCAGTCTCTACTTCCCCAACTTGAGTACAGTATTCATAGTTCATTTTCTACTTTTTTCTGTCAGGGCTGGGGTCCAGTAGATTATGGCAATGTGTAGATTTGGGACCTTCCCTGGAGTATTTTCCATGTGCTTATGTATCTTGGTGGTATCTGTTTCCAGTTCCACACTACATTTCAGTGCACTGAGGCATTCCAGTAATTTACATGTTATATTGAAATTTTATGTGGGCTCATTGGGCCCTGGCACCATATGCTTCTGTCCTTTCTGTAGTCCAAAAGACTAAGGAGTGGTTAGCTCAACTCTATGCATGGCACAAAGATGTTGGGTTTCTGTTAGTGCCCAAGTCATGTTGGTGTTACGTGAATGAATGGGCAGATGCCAAGGCAGAGGCTGCTGTAGCAAGCCCACTTTATAGATTTGCCTTACAGTGACTTCATGGGCCATATTCACAGTTTATATTACTGGTAAAGTAGTGGGTTTGGTGGGCCCTGCACAACAAGTTACACAGAATGTGGGTGCTGTATTTTAGCTGTCTTTCTGGAATCATCACTTCGAGATCAGTTGTTGACTGAGATGAGTGCACATGGCTAAACCCATACCCCTGTAAGCAGGTGATTGTGCTCCTGCCTTCTGTGCAGTTTGTGGTGTGCACTGACTTTGAAACAGTTTTAGACTGTTTTCATACAGCCTAGCCCTTTCTGCCTTTGTAAAGTTTTTTAAATAATTACTAGGATGCCTTTAGGAATCTTGGGTAACTTTTAGGGGATGTCTTTTGAAAATAATTTAGTGAGTTTTTAACTGATGCTGGTTATTTTAACTTGGAATGATAGTATTTATTTGTGTTGTGTTTTTTTCCCAAGTTCATAGTTTTTATTGTTTGTTAATTTTATCTTTATTGTGGTGTTGTATATAATATTTTATTGCTAAGAGCACTGAGTGATGTACATACTACTACATCTGTGTAGGCACTTAATCAGATACTTCTCCTTCCTTAAAAAGATCTGTGAGCACGAAATTATTGCAGATACGAAATGAAAACAAAGCACTTTGAGGTGTACTGTCACTAACATGGGCTTGACTTGTTTGAAAAACCTCTTTCCCATCTCATCCCTAGCCCTTGAGGCAAATATTGTTGATACAGTAATAGAAAAGTTTTAATTAAGAGATAAATGAGGCAAGGTAACTTAGGAAGTAAATAGACTTGGCAGTTAGAGCAAAGTAGGGGGATGTTGTGCGTAGATAGAAGTATCAGAGATGGAGAGAGACTTGTTAGCTGTTAAAAAGTAGATGGTGATATGAAGGTGGATATAAGATTTCTTAAGAAGGAAGTGGGGTTGGTGAGTCATTGCTGTATGACCCTTGAGGTTTAGCACTTAATTTTGATTACAATAATAATAGTTAAGCAAGTTGAAGTAGAAAAGCAGTTGGCTTAATGGCCATGACTATTCCTATGTATGGGGCATACATTATCTATATGGCAGGCATATACTCTAGTGGGATGTGAAATATCTAGCAATCACCATGTACATCTAATGAATTGGAGTGAGGTCAGAAAATATCCCCAAAAGAGAGGATTTAGAGTTGTCATTGCCTTGAATCAGTAGTTATCCATTGAGTCCTCAAGGAAAGGGTTTCCCTTTATGTTGATGAGCGGCTCTTGCTTTAGGGAATTGGATCTGTGCTCCGTTCCCTGAGTTAAGCCTGAATACCTAACAATCCCCACAGGTGCTGCATAATCCTACGGGTTTACCGCTCCCCCTTGATTATAATAATAATAATATCCATTTGAGCAATACAGTTGTGCAGAACACTAGGAGTTTTAATGCTTGAAAACTTTTCATTAACTTTATCTTGGGTGGCCAAGAGACAGGTGTCAAGTGAAACTATTTTTATCACAAGACACTTATTTTACATTGTCCTCCTGTCCCTATTTTCACCCATTGTATCCATGCTGTATAGCACTGAAAATTCTCATGTTGAGCAAAACATATCCTAATGAAAGCTTCCTAACAGTTGCACAATGTCTAGTCTATACACACATGGTATTATGTGCTCATGAAATTATAATGACACGATTGAAAACAAACCATACCATGGGCGGGGTTAGAACCCGCAATCAGAGAGTTTTATGACTAAATCGCGGGTTCTAACCCCGCCCATGGTATGGTTTGTTTATGGTATTATGTACTCTGTGTGATGCATGTTAAAAGTTATCAAGGAAAAGAGCAAGGTGATGATTATAAAGTCTAGGTAATGCATTATGGTGAGGAAGGAGTATGGAGGAAGTTATTTTATTCAGATAGTTGGGAGTGAATGTGTCAGCAGATAGATCTAAAAAAGTAAGGGAAAGTAACTGAGATGCTGAGAATTTGGAAAAAAAAACAATGAAGTTTGCCACCGGATGTAAAATGGGGAAATTATGTCAGTGTATACATGTGCCAACCGTGTGTGGGTTTTGAGGCATGGTCTTTTGAATGTTGCAGCAAGGAGGCAGTGGGGTGGAAATGTAGCAGATTGTGTGTATGGATATTATGCAGAAAATGAAAACTGAAAAATTCCTCAACATACTAAAGATTAATCCATGGACACTAGGTAATCTACTTACACTACTGTGTAATCCCTACACATCAAGTAATTTTTTGAACATGAGTAATTCATGTACACTAGGAATGTGTACACTATATAACCCATGTATACCCTTGGGTAACGTGTGTTCACTATAAGTAATTCATAAACAACATTGGGTAATCCGTTTTACACCGCTTTGTAATTCTTGTACAGTGGACCCCGGTTAACGATATTTTTTCACTCCAGAAGTATATTCAGGTGCAGTACTGACCGAATTTGTTCCCATAAGAAATATTGTGAAGTAGATTAGTCCCTTTCAGACCCCAAAAAATACACGTACAAACGCACTTACATAAATACACTTACATAATTGGTCGCATTCGGAGGTAATTTGTTATGCGGGGGTCCACTGTACACTTTCAAGGTAATAAGTGCATACCACTAGGTGCACCATAGTAATCAGTGAAAACAGGGTAAGCAGTGTACACGGCAATTTGTGTGTATCGTTATGGGTAGGAACGTTAAGGAGATAAAAAATATGAGCTATTCGACCAATGAAATAGGGATAGATATTTAGTCTGAAGAAAATCAGTTTCCTCTAGCTTCATCTAGCCTAGAAAATAGTTCACCATATATTGGATTTAGCATTTTCTGGTCTTGGTACTTGCTAAGAGCGCTCATGATGACAGATTACCATTTACACTGATTAACCCTGTGTATGCTGATTACCATGGTGTTCACAGGGTAGTCAGCATATAGGACAATCAGTGGGCGTCATTGTAATAAGGAGTTTAGAGAAGGCATGTATTTACGATATTTATTCTAAACATCTTAACCCCTTCAAGAGGAAGAGAGGTGTCTTGATACTGGTGAAGGGCAATTTATCAAAAAGAAATTGAAGCTACCCTACCCTTGGATCAGATCTAGGAAAATAGGAGGGGTGATTTCTTTCATTTTCCCAGGCTCTGCGTGAGTTACTGGCTTAGCGTTTCCCCATGAATATAATATACATTGGGGCGGATGGATAAGCAGTTACCTGGACACTCGACTAATGCAGTAATTACTGCCATTAGTCAAGTGTGTCCCATTAACTGCTTATCCATCTACCCCAATGTATATTATAGTTAAGAGACTCTGGATACCAGTGACTCACTTCATGTTCTACATTTTTCCAAATAAATGGAATTAAACGTGCTTGACAGTACTCACCTAACGGTGGTTGCAGGGGTCGAGATTCAGCTCCTGGCCCCGCCTCTTCACCGACCACTACTAGGTCCCCTTTCCCCTGCTCCATGAGCTTTATCATACCTCGTCTTAAAATTATGTATAGTTCCTGCCTCACTACATCGCTTGCCAGACTATTCCACTTCCTAACTACTCTATGACTGAAGAAATACTTCCTAACATCCCTTTGACTCATCTGAGTCTTCAGCTTCCAATTGTGACCCCTTGTTTCTATGTCCCATCTCTGGAACATCCTGTCTCTGTCCACCTTGTCTATTCCACGCAGTATTTTGTATGTCGTTATCATGTCTCCCTGACTCTCCTGCCCTCCAGTGTTGTCAGACCGATTTCCCTTAACCTTTCTTCATAGGACATTCCCCTTAGCTCTGGAACTAGCCTTGTTGCAAACCTTTGCACTTTCTTTAATTTCTTGACGTGTTTGACCAGGTGTGGGTTCCAAACTGGTGCTGTGTACTCCAGTATGGGCCTGACGTACACAGTGTATAAAGTCTTGAACGATTCCTTACTGAGGTACCGGAACGCTATTCTCAGGTTTGCCAAGCGCCCATATGCTGCAGCAGTTATCTGGTTAATGTGTGCTTCTGGCGATGTACTCAGTATTATACTCACTCCTAGGTCTTTCTCCTTGAGTGAGGTTTGCAGCCTTTGGCCACCTAGCCTATACTCTGTCTGCAGTCTTCTTTGCCCTCCTCCGATCTTCATGACTTTGCATTTGGCGGGGTTAAATTCTAGGAGCCAGTTTCTGGACCACACATCCAGCCTGTCCATGTCTCTGTAGACCTGTCTGGTCTGTGTCTGATTTAATTCTCCTCATTAACTTCACATCATCTGCAGACAGGGACACTTCTGAGTCTATCCCTTCCGTCACGTCGATCACATATACCAAGAATTAGCACTGGTCCCAGGACTGACCCTGTGGGACCCTGGTCGTCACTGGTGCCCACTGTGATACCTCATCGCGGACCATGACTCGCTGTTGCCTTCCTGTTAGGTATTCTCTGATCCATTGCAGTGCCCTTCCTGTTATACATGCCTGTTCCTCTAGCTTCTGTACTAATCTCTTGTGAGGAACTGTGTCGAAGGCCTTCTTGCAGTCCAAGAAAATGCAATCAACCCACCCTTCTCTCTCATTTCTTACTTCAGTTACCTTGTCGTAAACTCTAGTAGGTTTGTGATACAGGATTTGCCTTCCATGAATCCGTGCTGGCTGTCGTTTATAATCTTGTTCCGCTCCAGGAGCTCCACCATTCTCCTCCTGATAATCTTTTCCAAGACTTTGCACTATACACGTCAGTGACACTGGTCTATAATTTAGTGCTTCATTTCTGTCTCCCTTCTTAAAGATGGGGACTACATTTGCCTTCTTCCATACTTCAGGTAGTTGCCCAGTTTCAAGGGAAGTGTTGAAGATTTTGGTTAGTGGCACACGTAGTGTCCCTGCTCCCTCTCTAAGGCCCCACAGAGAGATGTCCGGTCCCACCGCCTTTGAGGTATCAAGGTCACTTAGGAGCTTCTCCACCTCCTCCTCAGTTGTGTGTAATTCATCCAACACTTGTTGGTATATCCCTTGTTGCTGTACGCCACTGTTTTGTCTTCCTGTTGTCCCTTCAGCCTCCACTGTAAATACTTCCTGAAATCTCATGTTGAGCTCCTCACATATCTCCTGGTCGTTTCTTGTGAGCTCCCCACCTTCTTTCCTCAGCCTGATTACCTGGTCCTTGACTGTTGTCTTCCTCCTGATGTGGCTGTAGAGTAGTTTCGGGTCAGACTTGACTTTCGATGCTATGTCATTTTCATACTGCCGCTGCACCTCCCTTCTTATCTGTGCATACTCATTTCTGGCTCATCAACTAATCTCTTTATTCTCCTGAGTCCTTTGCCTTCTGTACTTTTTCCATTCTCTAGAGCACTTAGTTTTTGCCTCCCTGCACCTTCAGGTAAACCAAGGGCTCATTCTGTCCTTCCCATTATTTCTGTTACCCTTGGTAACAAACCTTTCCTCTGCCTCCTTGCATTTTGTTGTTACAAAGTCCATCATTTCGTTTACTGATTTTCCTACCAAGTCCTGTTCCCACTGAACCTCCTGCACGAAGGTCCTCATTCCTTTGTAGTCCCCCTTTTATAGTTTAGCTTTTCCCTTTCTACTCCTGTTACCCTCTCCATTTTTAGCTCCACGCTGTATTCAAAGCTCATAGGTACGTGGTCACTAGCTCCAAGGTGGGGCCTTTCATATGTGATGTGCTCAATGTCTGAGCTACTCCAGGGTGAACACAAGGTCCAGTCTTGCTGGTTCATCCTCCCCTCTCTCTCTGGTAGTATCCCTAACATGTTGGTGCATGAGATTTGCCAGCACCACATCCATCATCTTGGCTCTTCATGTTCTGGGACCCCCATGTGGCTTCAGGTTTTCCCAGTCAATCTCCCTGTGAATTGAAGTCGCCCATGACCAGTAACTTCGCTCTTCTTGAGTGGGCCCTTCTTGCCACTTCAGCTAGAGTGTCCACCATTGCTTGTTGCATTCATCATATTCCTCTCTTGGTCTCCTGCAGTTCTGTGGTGGGTTATACATAACTGCAATGACTACCTTGTGTTCCCTGACTGAACTGTACCTACTATGTAATCCCTTTCTCCAATCTCGTCCATACTGTCCATTTCTTGATAACCCCACCGGTTTTTTTATTAGTAGTGCAACCCCTCCTCCCCCCCTGCTCCTTCTATCCTTCCTCAGGATCTGATATCCGGGTGGGAAGATTGCATCTGTTATTATCCCAGTGAGTTTCGTTTCTGTAACCGCTACGATGTCTGGGGACAACTCCTTGATTCTTTCGTGCCACTCCTCACATTTATTCGTTATTCCATCTGCGTTCGTGTACCAAACCTTCAACTTCTTTTCAATAACTGTGGTCTGGGAGAGAGGTGGGTTGGGAGCAGGGGCCTATAGGGGGTTGGTGTGGGGGGTGGGGTCTGTGGTGTGGGGTGTGGGGGCAGAGGGTCTATGGGGGGTTTCAGTGGGGGTGGTAGTGAGGGGGATGGGGGAAGAGTGCCTATGGGGGTTACAATGGGGGAGGGGGTTGTGGTGAGGGGATGGGGATAGAGGGTACAGTGTGTGAGTTGCTGTGGGTTACTGTGAGGGTGGGGACTGTAGGACTGTCTGTGCTGTATCGAGTGGTAGTTCCACAGGATTTTATTTGGATTATTAACCCGGAGGATTAGTAACTCAGGATAACATAAATCCACTGCATGTTTTTTTTTTTTTTTCATTGGGATCTTTTGAGATCCGCTGCATAAGGTCGCTGCCATTACAACCCAACTTAGACAATTACCTTACAAACAAGCGAGAGAGCACACACGTGGTCTGTCTGGATTTGGGTTTACAAATTATTAGTATTCACCTCTCACGCAGGCGCGGATATAAGGGGGGGGCCCAGGGGGCCCGGGCCCCCCCCCTTTGGCCCTCTTTGGGCTTTGGCCCAGTGTCGTAGCTGGGTTTTCATTTTGGGGCGAGGGGAAGGGGGGCCAATCCTTTACATGGCGGGGGCATGCTACTGACCACTGCCAGTCTCAAATGCAGAAGCCGAACGATCGTTCTCAGCCTGAACGCCTGAAGACATACTTGAGGAGCACCATAGGTCAGGATCGCCTCAACGGCCTCGCACTACTCTCCGTCCATAACAATGTACAGTTCCTGTTGATCGTGTGATCAACAGTTTGCGGAAGGAAAAACCCCCGTCTTCTCTTTGCTTAGCTGCGTGTGATTAAATCCTTTTTTAATAAGATACAAAATTCTCACATTGTAAGGGCA
>NW_026471263.1:0-12626 GCF_026875155.1 Cherax quadricarinatus | reverse complement strand
CACAACAAAGGGCTACACCTCACACGCAGAAAACACCCGCTTGAAAAAAACCCCACGAAAAACTCCCCCCAAGAATTAAGATTTATTAATGTCTAATATTTTAATATATTTTTCCAAAATTTTATGAATTATAAATGAATCACCATGTGTGTGTGTATGTGTTTGTGTGTATGTATTTATGTATGTTTGAATGTATGTATATGTCGGTGGTATCAGTCGAACTAGAGAGTTTGGAATTAAAAAAAAAATCAAGGGCTATTTCTGCCGAATAAGCAGAGTAAAAAAATTATGCAATAAATTTGCAAAAAAAATCAATTTGAACACAAATAAAATGATACTATATTAATTTTAGGTAATATTAAATAAAATTTTAGGTAAAAAAAATTACTTTCGGGTAAGTTTTTTAGGTGAGGGTTCTAAGCTAGATTGGTCCACAATTTTTTTTTTCACTTCATTAAGAATGAAAGAATATATCAGTCAATCTGAAAAAATAATTTGGAAGAGTCCAGTTTTGAAAGGAGTTCGGCCTCGAGCATGGTTTCCACCTATTTCTTTCCCCTGCATGTTCTGGCCTCTCGAGCAATACTATACTCAGTGAATTTCGCAGCCAGTAGGAGTCAAAACCTTGTTCGGACGCTCTCTATGGTTTTATGAACCTTTTATTTAACAATTCCTGTCAGATACAGCAACATCTTGTCATCATGATACAGGGAATTCTACGCTTGCCTAACCTAAATGTGTGACCTACTTCCACTTGTAGATTTTTCCATGGTTACACCGCCTGTGACTGCTTCGCCTCACCTGCCTGCAAGATGGATGGACTGATCCCATCGACTCCAGGCTGAGGGTTTGATTACCCCAAACTCTTTGTGATCTACCATTCTTCTCTGTATTGGACTGAGGAAGCTACTGGCTGGTGAAACGTTTCCACGATAAAGATGCCCAAATCTTTCTTCTCAGTGAGAAAATGGAAATTCCAAGATTTCATATAAATCGTCAAGATACTAAACAAACTTTACATACTGAAGTAAGATCGTGTTGAAGTGAAAACTGAGACTTGAACACAAAATAGTGTTATGTTATTTCTTGGTAAGCTGTTTACTGTGAATGTCAGCGTTTACTCCGAGCAATGACCACAGGTACACCTGACGGAAGTTCAAGAGCTACACAGAATGTCTGGTTGGTCACTTTTCCCTGCAGCACTGTACATAGAAGTAGAATTTATGAAGCAAGAGTAGTTCCAGTAATACTAATAATACCTAAAGTATGATGAATATTTGTCAATGCTCAATAATAAATGACATGGAGACAGAAATTCAGGAGATTAATTGAGAGGGGTTTCTTGCAGTTCTTAATGAAAACAGAGTTCCACGAGTCTGGGCCCGGGGCTGAGTGCATGGGCATGTTGTCAATGGCTTTCTCGAAATCTATCGGAGTTTGGTTAGTGTCGGAAATCGGCATACATTTATGGAGTTTTTAGGCTCATTCATGAAGAAATCATTTGGGTCGTCGATCCTCAGACGGATTAGTGGTTCACTAAACACAGATTCATACTGGGATTTCAATATTTCACTAATTTCCTTGTTGTCATCTGTGTAAGTCCCATCCTGAATGAGTAAGGGCCCGATACTAGATGTGGTATTTGCCTTGTTTTTGGCATATGAAAAGAATATTTTGAATTTCTTTCAATTTCACTAATAGCTTTAAGCTCCTCCTGTCTCTCTGGTTCCTGTAAGAGTCATTTAACTTAAGTTCGATAGTTTCCACTTCCCTGGTCAACGCCTCCTTTCGTGTATCAGATATTCTAGCACACCTGAGGAGCTCAGTGACTCTTCGTTGTTCTTCTGTAGAGGGAGCGTCTTTCTCTCTCCAGTTTCTCCTGCTCTTCTTTCTTAGGGGAATATGCCTAGAACATGCTTCAGCTGCCAGGAAGTTGATCCTTTCAAGGCATTGGTTTGGATCCAAGTCATTAAGATATCTTCCTAACATGTTTCGTTAGGACATGGTTTACCTGGTCCCAGTTGATGTTCTTGTTGTTGAGTTGTTTTTGTGAAGACACCTTCACAGGTACATGCATTCTGCTGATCAGGACCCCTATGCATGTACGTCTGGACTTCGATTAGGTTGTGATCGGAATTAGTTGTTTTTGATATTCTTATGTCTCTTATCAGGTCCTCATTATTTGTGAAGATAAGGTCAAGTGTGTTTTCTAGTCTTGTTGGCTCCACTATCTGCTGGCTTAAGGTGTGTTTTTCGCAGAGACTTAGTAGCTCATGTGTGTGTGACCTTTCATCTGCACTACCTCCGGGGATTCTTTCAGCTATTAACATTATTTGCTGCATTCTTTCATTTTGTGTGCCTTAGGTTGAAATCACTAAGCAGTAAGATGTTTCGGGATGGAGCTGGAAGGTTTTCCAGACAGTAATCAATTTTCAGTAGCTGTTCCTTGAACTGTTGTGAGGTTGCATCTGGTGGCTTATATACAACCACGATGACGAGGTTTGGTTCTCGATCTTTATTGATAGAACTTCAACTACCTCATGTGTGGTGTTCAGCAATCCGTGCAGATGAGGGATTTCTTTGACATACAGGCCACCCCCTTGTTGCCTGGTTCATTCTGTCGGCATCTTAAAAAGGTTGTTTGTAAACCACTTATCCATATTTCACTGTCAAAGTGATCTTTTGTGGGTGTCTCTTGTGATGGCTGAACATTGTATAGGACTCCTCTAGAAGTCACTGTTGAAAGGTATTTTGTTGTTGTGTGGATGGTTTAGGCCCTGTCTGTATATTAGCAATATATGTAAGGAGGGTGTATTTTCGGTGTTTGTTGGAGGGAATTTTGTGATGCCCATCAGTAGTTGTAAATCTGGAGGGCCTATGGTGTGGCCACTGGCTGCCACCTCCTCCAGTCCAACAAGGCTCCTAGGTGGTGGAACTATTTGTGTTATTCCCTTCCTATTTTCTTTTTCCATTTCCTGCACTAAAATAAATTACATGGAGTTGGGTTGTTGTAGCTACTATTGTTTGTCTTATGGGCGTCTGTGCCTCCTGGTCCCTTTTAGATGGCTTGCAGGTCAGTCGTATGTTGCTAACCCTGATTCTGGAGGACGTGGGAAATGGCACATTTTTGGTGCAAGAAAGTACAGGATGAAGAAAGGACACACTCCTTTAGACAGGAGGTCGCTACCATTTTTTGGGATGCCTCAAAGTTGCATATCCCTTTTTTTCCTATATATTCCATGCGTACAGGCTGGCCCCAAGCATAAGTATTTGCACAATTCACTATGGTTGAGAATGGTTGGGAGGTGTGTTGTCATTTTCTGCAGGTTCTGGGGACTGCACTATAATCTCAGTATCCATGCCAGGGCCACACGTCCTGGGATTCCATCTACCTTTTCCTCAGTAGAGGAGAAGGAGTAGACTCCTCTCCAACATCTGTACTGTGCGGACACAGTCTTGTGCATATGAGGTTGTATATTTACGGTTTTTTAGTGGTGGTTTGGTAGGGTCCTTTAGAGCCTGGGCTGGCAGTAAGGCTGGAGGGGCTGGGGTTCTGAGTCAGGCACTGGGGCCTGGGGCTGAGCCTGGGGCCAGCCCAGCACTGTGGGTATTAGCTATTGTTTTTACACAAGAGTTTACTGGGACGCATAATTCCCGGTTATAGTTGTCTGGTTGGCAGTATTATGACATGAAGTAACTGTTACTTGCTATACATAAACCCTTAGCAATGTCTTCACAGAGACATTAAATCCATATTATCCATACAGGAAGTTTTATCGATAATCTGTGGCAGAAGATATAGATATATATATATATATATTTATATAGATTTATTATATATTTATATATTATAAATATAGTATTATTATATTATATTATATTATAATATATATTTTAAATATATATATTTATATATATTTATATGTATATATAATATATTATATATATTGTAGTTATATATATTATATTTTATTATATATATTTATACTATATTTATTAGTATATATAGTATTATATATATATATATATGTATATATATATATTATATTTATATTATATATATATATTATATATATATATATATATTTGTCGTGGCGGAATACGGAGAACTTGCGATCTTGGCTTAAATAGCACGCTCATCTTGCTATATATAAGACAGCGAAAAATTTGTGTATGGAAATATTTCGCCATATCATTCTTAAACCTACCGAAAAAAAATATATTTCATTTGTGTTTGTTTTGTATTAAATATTGTAAAACAAAATTTATAAATTTATTTAGTTGGTTAGGCTAAAATTAAATTACTCTTGTTATATAAGGTTAGGATAAGTTTTCTAGATTCTTTGGTGCAAATAATATATTTTTACATTAACACTTAATGAAAAAATTTATCGTTCAACGTTATAGAGAAAAATTTTAGAAGGGCTAATTTTAAATGAGTTCTTGCTAATTGACCAGTTTTACATATTCGGCACACTATATAGATATATATATAGATATATATATATATATATATTTATATATTATATATATATAATATATATATATATATTATATATATATATATATATATTTTTATTTTTTACATATATATTTATATATGTTATATATATTATATATATATATATATATAATATATGTATATATATATATATAATATATATATAATTATATATTATATAATATATTATGTGTGTGTGTGTGTGTTGTGCTGTGTGGTGTGTGTGTGTGTGTGTGTGTGTTTGGTGTCGTGTTGTATATATACGCTTGCCGGCGTGGAGGGATGAGAAGCCAGGTGGGTGCCCATGAATTCTGTGTTGTAAACAGATCCAACTAAGTTTTCACGTGTCAGTTTTGCAGACATCATGTGAGGAGAATCCACCGGGAGATCCAGAGTTGTGAGACATCCTCTGCATCAGACCGTTGCTTCTGTATCAGTGAAAGTGTTGCAGTGTGAGCATGTGGGGTTTTGGGGAGTAGCGGTGGGTGAGGGGATCATGCCAGTGGAGGGTGTGGAAGGAGGTTTTGTTTACATCTGTGTCCAGCCGGGGTGTGGTTTGGGAGGAGGAGTGGCCGCCCACGACACGGTCATTGGATGGTAAACAGGAAGAAAAGAACACCCTTGTTAACAATATGGATGAGTATCAATATAACAATTAGCAAAAGTTAGTCAGTGATTTGCATCTTGAGCGAAACAACACTGGGCACCACTCCCTCCCTCCCCCATCCCTGATCCCCTCCCCTCATTCCCATACCTAGGACCACTGTCTGCATGACCATGGGTGTTGCCGTTTAGTGCCCCACCAATTACAAAGGTTCCGCAGCTCAATCCCCAACCCTCATCTCCCCACAGCTGGCGCCCTCCCACCCCTCGATATCAGCATGTCACAAGTAGTGGCGGGGTTCCAGGAATCTCACGACCAGAGCCAAGCTACTTCCACGAGGCTTCTGCCGGGTGTATGCTACAGGGAATGTGCACTCAAATCCTCAACTGAGGCACATCTGTGCACACAAATGGATGATAGGCTACAGGAGAGATCCAAATGAGAACAACCAACAGCCTCCCCCTCAGCAGACAGGCTGACAGCACCGTGACTTCACCTCTACAGAGGACCTCAAAATCTGCAATCAAATTATCATCCACCAGGTCTCGGACACACATCCCCAAAGCAGCTCGCCCTCAAGTTGCTAGCAAATTCAATGACCTTCGAAGACAGTCTACGATGCTCCTTCGAACAACAGAACCTGGCTCAACTTGCTGCTTTTTGGCAATGCCTGTTTGGTGTCCCACCAAAAGGAAGGGACATGTCACAAGTAACACATGTTATTAGGGTTAATAAGCATTCCCAAGGGATGAACAACCTCGTCCATTATCCCCCCTAGGGCATCAATCACCCGCCGGCAAATGCAACAACAGGACACCCGACGCCCTCAAAATCAGAGCTCAAATTAGCAAAAAAATAGAAGAGGGTAATACTATTGGAACTCTGAGGCTAATAACCAGTGAGGATACCATCGCTCCCAAGGACGTCAGCACGGCGCAAGATCTGAAGGACAAACATCCACTCAGGGCCCCAGTACCCACACATTGACTACCCCCTGACATTGCAGCAGGCGAGGAAACATCTAACTACAGGATGCTGAGGGTATTATAAAGCTGCTATGTTCATTTTCCACAGGGTCCTCAGCAGGAGGATTCACGTTCAAGGCTCTTATATCACGTAAAACAAATTTACTCAGTCGCACTCTTGGTGAGGTTTCAGAGGGCTTGCTGTCTGAATCACCTAATTTCCAACCTGTGCCTGGCTGGCAGTGTCAGAGGGCATTCAGGGACCCCTTTGGTGTATCAATTGTGTTTGCCTCCGGGAAAAAAGGATGGTGGATTCAGGCCATTTGCAGTGGGTAACACCCTTCGGCGCCTAGTCGCCAAGGCTGACAGAGTAAGAGGGTGAGTCAAGAGGCTGCTGCAATGCTGTGAAACAACTCAGCTCGGTTTGGGCATTCATAGGGCTGTGAAGCAGCTGCCCACACAGCACGAGTATATATCAAAAAATATGTCCATTGAAAAAGCCTTGGTCAAATTGGACTTTGCCAATGCTTTCAACTCTTATTCAGAAGGGATGCTGCTCTCATGCAGTTTATAGAAACTTTCCTTCACTTTATCCCTTCATAGAATCGTGTGTTATATATGTGACTTCCAAAACTATTGTTTGGGGACCATGAAATTGACACATGTGAGGGCATGATCAGGGGGACCCTTCGCCACCTTTCTATTGTTGGGTTCATCAAGGAAGTCACAGAAGCAACTCCCAGCGAAGCCTCAATATTGGTTCTGGATGATGGTACCTAGCTGGCACAACAGTAATCTCTCCTAAAGGACATCAGCAAAATTATAAGACATGGGAGAAAGCCTGGGCCTTTCTTTTAAAATCCACCAAATGTTGAAATAGTTTCCACAAATCAACAGATTGATCCAGAATATTAGGCGCCGTTTTTCCCAGGAGCACGGAGCCATGATCCAGCCAATAGCACTCTCCTTGGTGCTCCTCTTGGGTCCAATTGCCATCGATCTGATCTAGGAAAAAAAGTTCTCAGACCTCGGACGATTGGAAAGCAAGATGAAAGACATTGACCACACATAATGCATTTTTTACCTACTCACAAGTGCCTGTCTATCACAAAAGCTTACCTACTTTCTGAGGTCCTCGCCAAGCCTTCAGCAGCCACAAAACTCAGAATATGACTCTCTCCTTAAGGACCATGTAGAGAGTGTATTAAATCTTGCCTTGAAGATTGGTCAGTGGGTAGCAAGCCTCACTTTTGTTCAGGTTGCGGGGGCTAGGAGTACGCAGATCCTCCAGATTGCTCTACCAGCTTTCCTATCCCTCTTACATAGCATCAAACGAGTTGATAAGACAAATATCTTCCTGATATCCTCAGTGGACTCAGCAGGAAATTACAGGACCCTAGCAACACCAGACAAGCGAAAATTTGTTAGGTATGCAGTATTTCGCCCTTAAATCCATTTTGAACCTAACGAAAAAAATATATTTCACTGTGTTTGTTTAGTATTAGTTTATTGTTAAATGTATGCTAAATAATATTTGTTGGTATAGGCTCTAAAATAAATTGTGCTGTTAAATAAGGTTAGGTATATTTTTTAAGATTCCTTTTGGTTCAAATTATAATTTTTAACATTATATTAAATGGAAAAAATATATAACTTTGAACGGACAAGAGAAAATTTTAGATAGGACTCTTTTTTAAATTTTAAAGGAGTTTCTTGCTATATTGACCAGTTTTTACATATTCGGCCACAACTTATATTTAGGTAGTAGGTTGATAGACAGACAACCACCTGGGAAGTACAGTAATACCGTCCTGCCAGGTGAGTGATGTGTGAAACAGAAACTTTATAAACTGTTTTACATGATGGTAGGGATTGTGGGGTGTCTTTTTCTGTCTCATAAACCACGCTAGATAACAGGGATATCCGCTACTTCTACTTACACTTTGGCCACACTGCACAGGACACGCACATGCTTATATAATATTATACATACATCAAGGTTTTTCTCCTTTTTCTAAATAGCTCTTGTTTTTCTTTATGTCTTTTATTGTCCATGGGGAAGTGGAGAAAAGAATCTTCCTCCGTAAGCCATGCGTGTCGTATGAGGCGACTAAAATGCAGGGAGCAATGGGCTAGTAACCCCTTCTCATTGTAACATTTACTAAAAAAGAGAAGAAGAAAAACTTTATAAAACGGGATGCTTGAATGTTGTGTGGATGTAGTTAGTGATGTCAAGAACAGATGATTGCTGATGTTTATGAATGAATAGAAGTTGGATGTCCTGGCCGCCATAAGCGAAGCAAAGCGAAAGGGGGGTAGGGGAGTTTCGGTTGGGGGATATAAATGGGATTAAATTGGAGTACTGAGAGAGTTGAGCTAAGGAAGGGGTTAGCAATTATGTTTGTAGGGTCAGTTATGGAAGGAGAAAAGAGAAATATGAATGTGTAAATTCAAGGATTTATGTGATTAAAGTTAAAGGTTGGATGCGTAATAATTGGGGTAATAATAAGCGTGTATTATGCACCTGGAGAAGAGAGGAATGTAGAGGAGAGAGAGAGATTTTTGGGAGATGTTAAAGGTGAATGTATATGAACTTTGAACCAAGTGAGAGGAGTTAATTGTGTGGGGACCTAAATGCTAAATTATGAGAAAATTTTAGAGAGAGGGTGGTGGTAGCGTTAAGTTTGGGGTGCAGGCATAAATGAAAATTGGAGCCCTTTGATTGAACTTTGTATAGAAAGAGGTTTAGAGAAGAGGTGAAGGTTTAATTAACTAAAAGAGGAGGCTGTTAGAGTAAGATATAACAGCTATTGGAGGATAGATTGGGCTAATGAGAAACTAGGGCAAGGGGGTCGAAGAGGAGGGTGGGTTTAAATATGTAGTGTTAGAGTGTTCAGAGAATTTTGGGGGTTACAGGAAAGGGGGTGCGGAGGGAAGAGGAGGATGAAAGTTTTTCCCAAATAAAAGTGTTTGGCCCAAGGAGGGAAAGATATATGGAGAAAAAAAAGAAGGTTAAGAGAGTTTTTAAGCAAGTAAAAAGAAGCAAATGAAGATGGGTGAAGTTATCAACAAATTTTGTTGAAAAAAGAAAAATTTTTTGGGAGTGAGTTTAAAACAAGTTAAGGAAGCCTAGGGAACAAATGGATTTGTCAGTTAAAAATAGGAGAGGGAGAGTTATTAAAATGAGAGTTAGAGGTATTGAGAAGATAGAGGGAATTTTTTGAGGAATTGTTAAATGTTGATGAAGATAGGGAAGCTGTGATTTCATGTTTTAGGGCAAGGATGAATAAAAAATCTTGTAAAAGTGAGGAGAGCCAGTTGTGAGTGGGGGGGAAGATCGTGAGGCAGTAGGTAAAATAAAAGGGGGGTAAGGCAGCCGGATTGATGGATAAAATAGAAATGTTAAAAGCAGGTGGGGATATAGTTTTTGGAGTAGTTTGGTGCTATTATTAATAAATGTATGGAAGAGGGTAAAGTATTTAGGGATTGGCAGAGAGCATGCATAGTTCCTTTGTATAAAGGCAAAGGGACAAAGGAAGTGCAAAATTTATAGGGGGATAAGTCTTTTGATTTATACCTGGTAAAGTGTATGGTAGAGTTATTATGAAAGAATTAAGAGTAAGACGGAGAATGGGATAGCAGATGAACAAGGAGGCTTTAGGAAAGGTGGGGGGGGTGTGGACCAGGTGTTTACAGTGGAAAACATATAAGTGAACATATTTAGATAAGGCTAAAGAGGTTTTTGTGGCATTTATGGGTTTGGAAAAGGCGAAAGACAGGGTGGGATAGGGGGTAATGAGGGAGATGTTGCAGGTGTATGGGATAGGAGGTAGGTTACTGAAAGCAGTGAAGAGTTTTTTCGAGGATAGTGGGGTCAATTAGAGTAGTAAAAAAGAGGGAGATTATTTCCCAAAAAAGTAGGGCCCTTTGCAAGGATGTTGATGTCACCGTGATTGTTTAATATATTTATAGATGGGTTTTAAAGAAGTAAATGCGAGGGGCTTGGCAAGAGGCGTGGGGGGTTAAAAAAAAAGAATCACACAAAAGTGAGAGTTGTCACAGTTGCTCTTTGCGATGCACTGTGCTTTGGGGATTCGAAAGAAATTCAGAGGTTTGTGGATGAATTTGGAGGGTAGCAAAAGAAAAAATTAAAAATGAAAACAGGAAAGGTAAGGGGAGAGGGTAAAAAAAGATTAGGGGGAGAAAAATTGGATATCAGATTTGGGGGGAGAGATATAAAGAGGTGAATGTATTCAGATATTTGGAGTGGACGTGTCAGCAAATGGGTCTAATGAAAGATGAGGTGAATCCAGAATTGATGAGGGAAAAGGGTGAGCGGTGCCATTTAGGAGTCTGTGGAGACAAAGAACTTTGTCCTTGGAGGCAAAGGGGGGAAAATGTATGAGAGTAAGTTTTACCAACGCCTTATATGGGTGTGAAGCATGGGTGTTTGAATGTTGCAGCGAGAAGGCTGGAGGCAGGGAGATGTCATGTCTGAGAGCAATGTGTGGTGTGAATATAATGCAGAGAATTCGTAGTTTGGAAGTTAGGAGGAGGAGGGGGGATTGCCAAAACTGTTGTCCAGAGGCTGGGGAAGGGGTTGTTGAGGTGGTTCGGACATGTAGAGAGAATGGAGCGAAACAGAATACTTTCAAGAGTGTATCAGTCTGTAGTGGAAGGAAGGCGGGGTAGGGTCGGCCTAGAAAAGGTTGGAGGGAGGGGTAAAGGAGGTTTTTGTGTGCGGGGGGCTTGGACTTCCAGGGGGCATGCGTGAGCGTGTTTGATAGGAGTGAAGGAGACAAATAGTTTTTAATACTTGACGTGCTTTTGGGAAAGTGTGAGCAAAGTAACATTTAAAAAGGGAATTCAGGAAACCGGGCGGGCCCCGGATTTGGGGTCCTGGAGGTGGGAAGTGCAGTGCCTGCACTCTGAAGGAGGGGTGTTAATGTTGCATTTTAAAAACTGTAGTGTAAAGCACCCTTCTGGCGAGACAGTGATGGATTGAATGATGGTGAAAGTTTTCCTTTTTCGGACCACCCTGCCAGGCGCGGATCTAGGAACAAAGTTTGGGGGGGCCCGACGGCAGAATTTTCGGTTGTTTAAAGAGCATTAGCATTACCGTTTCTCCACTAACGGGATTCTTATTTGTTAATTACTGGCGGACTGACCTAAATGAATGGGCATAACCATCTGCTCTAGGTGCCAGTGTTTCTCTTCGGATCCAAATGAGAGGGCCGATTTTTCTGAGAAAAAAAAACACTGACCTTACAATGTGAGGAATTTTGTATCTTATTAAAACTTTATTGAAAGTAAGAATTTAATAGCTAGAGACTTTTACATTAGACATTAACTTAAATGTAGAATATATATATATATAAATATAATATATATATATATATATATATATATTTTATATTATATAAAATATATATATATATATATATATATATATATATATATACCTGCTTAAGACAGTAAGCATTATACTTTATAATATTACCTATAATAGTAGCCTTAAAAGTAACATGCAAAGGTTATTACACTGAAAGGATTAATCACACTGCAGCCTAAGCAAAGAGAAGACGGCGGTTCCTTTCCGCAAACTTGTTGATCCACACGATCAACAGGAACATGTACATCGTTATGGACGGGGAGTTAGTGCGAGGCCGTTGAGGCGATCCTGACCTATGGTGCTCCTCAAGTATGTCTTCAGGCGTTTCAGGGCTGAGAACGATCGTTCGGCTTCTGCATTTGAGACTGGCAGGGTCAGTAGGAATGGTAAGGACTTCGCGATGTTCGGAACATACGGGCCTCGGGCTATTCCTTTGCTTTCTTGACAGATTCGAAGGCCCGGGGAGCGGAGCATGTCCACCGCATGTTTTCCGTCTGCACGAGCAAAAGTGACTCAACGTCACTTTCGTAGAATTTAGTGGCTTTAAAGACAGCATCCACGTTTGCTTTTGAGCCCTGAGCAGCTCCTTCAATCGGAGAGCAACGGGCACAGTGTCATCATCAAATCTGCTCTTCAACTCAGCGATCACTGGTCAACGAACGGAATATACACCGAGCGCCGAAAGTACTCCTCAGCAGATGCCGCTGGGACATTCGCGCGTTGTCTGTCGTGCACAGACTCCCCGGGATAGGACGTCATCGTGAGCTGAGCCCACTTAACTAGAAATCTTTGGCTTTCACGACACAGCGTGGAAGTACTCCTCGGCATCCGCTCTAAATTTGGAGAATAGAGCTCCGATTTCACGAATCAGTGCGTACGCACATACCATTCACCTTCCTTTTTCTGTAGGGTTCTGCTTGCTGAAGCGGTGGCCAAAACGGACTCGGCCCCAACCAACCCAACGAGAAAGCGGGGTCCCGAATCGCAGCGAGTAGGAGTCCGGTTCTCCAAATATCCATCCCGGGGAAAAAAGAAAGCCCTCAAATGAACACTGCTTTACCTCCACTGCCTGCCCCCAAAGCCGTGCCCCTTTGGGGTTTTGGAAATTTTCTTTTTAATTGGACATTTAATTTTTTTTGCCCTTCATTCCCAAAAATTTAAACC
>NW_026471262.1:0-10815 GCF_026875155.1 Cherax quadricarinatus | reverse complement strand
CCCCCCCTTTCCCCCCCACACCCCAACCTTGAAACCCCCCCCGGGTCCGTTTTTCCGGGAGTTCCCCTTTTCGAAGGCCGGTCTCCCCTTTCCCCCACCCCCCCCACACCCCCAACCTTGCACCCCCCCCGGGTCCGGGTTCCAGGATTTCCACCTGGGGAAAGGCCAGGTGCTCCCCCTTCCCCTTTTTTCCCCCCCCCCCAAACCTTTGAAAACCCCCCCCCGGGCCGGGGTTTCCAGAGTTCACCTGTGCGAAGGCCAGGTGCTCCCCCCTTCCCCCACTTCCCCCAAACCAAACCTTGCACCCCCCCCCGGGCCCGTGTTCCAGGAGTTCACCTGTGGGCCAGGCCCCCCTTCCCCACCCCCCCAAAACCCCAACCTTGCCCCCCCCCCGGGTCCGTGTTCCAGGAGTTCACCTTTCGAAGCCGGGTGCTCCCCCTTCCCCATTTTCCCCCCCCCCCCCCAAACCCTTGCACCCCCCCCCCCCCGGGTCCGGGTTCCTGGTCCCCCTGTGTGACGCCAGGTGCCCCCCTTCCCCCCTACCCCCCACACCCCAACCTTGCACCCCCCCCGGGTCCGGGCCAGGAGTCACCTGTGCAAAGGGCCCCAGTGCCCCCTTCCCCAAACCCCCCACCCCCCAAACCCTTGCACCCCCCCCGGGCCGGGGGTCCAGGAGTTCACCTGTGCGAAGGCCAGGTGTCCCCCTTCCCCACTTCCCCCACCCCCCAAACCCTTTGCACTCCCCCCCCCGGGGTTCCGGGGTTCCAGAGTCCACCTTGTACGCCATCCCCCCCCCCTTTCCCCCACTTCCCCCACCCCCCAACCCTTTGGCCCCTCCCCGGGCCCGGGGGTTCCGGGAGTTCACCTGTGCGAAGGCCAGGTGCTCCCCCTTTTCCCCACAAACCCCACACCCCAACCTTGCCCCCCCCCCGGGTCCGGGGTTTAAAGGATTCACCGTGCAAAGGGCCAGGGCCCCCCCTTTCCCCCAAACCCCCCCCCCAACCCCAACCTTGAAACCCCCCCCCCCCCCGGGCCCGGGGGTTCCGGGAAGCCCCACCTGTGTGACGCCGGGGGCCCCCCCTTCCCCACTTCCCCACCCCCCAACCCTTTTGCACCACTCCCCGGGCCCGGGTTTTCCAGGAGTTCCCCTTTTGGCAAAGGGCCCAGGGGGCTCCCCCCCCCCACTACCCCCAAAAAAAAAACCCCAAACCTTGCACCCCCCCCGGGTCCGTGGTTCCAGGAGTTCACCTGTGTGAAGGCCGGGGTCCCCCCCCTTCCCCCACTTCCCCCCCCCCCCCCCCCCCTTTGAACCCTCCCCGGGTCCGTGGTTCCGGGATTTTCCACCCTGGGGCGAAGGCCGGGGCCCCCCCCTTTCCCCACTTCCCCCCACCCCCAAACCCTTTGCCTCCCCCGGGTCCGGGGTTCCCAGATTTTACCTGTGCAAAGGGCCAGGGCTCCCCCCTTCCCCACTTCCCCCAAAAACCAAAACCCGGAAACCCCCCCCCCGGGTCCTTGGCCAGGAGTCCCCCCCTGGTGACCCCAGGTGCTCCCCCTTCCCCCCCCACCCCAACCTTGCACCCCCCCGGCCCCGGGTTCCAGAGTTCACCGTGCAAGGCCAGGTCCCTCGCCCCCTTCCCCACTCCCCCCCACAACCCCAACCTTAAAACCCCCCCCCCCCCGGGTCCGGGGTTTTTCCGGGAGTTCCCCCTTTTGCAAAGGCCCCGGGTCCCCCCCTTCCCCATTTTCCCCCACACCCCAACCTTGCCCCCCCCCCGGGTCCGTGGTTCCAAAAGTTAAACCTGTGCAAGGGCCGGGTGCTCCCCCTTCCCCCCATTCCCCCCAAAACCCAAACCTTGCACTCCCCCCCCCGGGTCCGGGGTTCCAGGAGTCCACCTGGGGTAAACGCCAGGTTCCCCCTTTCCCCCAATACCCCCGACCCCCCCCAACCCTTTTCCCCCCCCCCGGGTTCCGGGTTTTTTTCCGGGATTTCACCTGGCAAAAGGCCCAGGTGCCCCCCCTTTTCCCCCACTTCCCCCACCCCCAAAAAAACCCCTTGCTTTTCCCCCCCCGGTCCGGTTTCCAGGAGTCCCCTGTTTAAACCCCGGTGCTCCCCCTTTCCCCCCCTCCCCCAAAACCCCAAACCCTTGCACCCCCCCCCCCGGGTCCGGGGGTTTCCAGGATTTTTCACCCTGGGGAAAGGCCCAAAGGTGCTCCCCCTTCCCCACTTCCCCCACCCCAAAAACCCTTTGCCCCCCCCCCGGGCCGGGGTTCCAGGATTTCCCACCTGTGCGAAGGCCAGGGGGCTCCCCCTTCCCCATTTCCCCCCACCCCCCAAACCTTGCACCCCCCCCCCCGGGTCCGTGTTCCGGGAGCCCCCCTGTGTGAACGCCAGGTGCTCCCCCTTCCCCACTTCCCCCCCCCCCCCAACCTTGCACACCCCCCCCCCCCGGGGCCCGCGTGTCCAGGAGTCCTCTGTCCGCCTTCAAAAATTCCCCCCTTCCCTCCACTTCCCCTGGTTTCCCCGGGGCCTTTTCCCCCAGGTCCATGTGCCCCAGGAATCCATCCGGGGCCCCCCCCGGATGTCTCCCCTTCCCATTCCCCTTAGGATATCTTCCGGCCCCCAGCCTTCCCCGGGTTATGAAAATCCCCCCCCGTGACTACCAAAGGAGAACGGGGCCCTTTGTTTAGCGGGCTCCCTGTAGATACTGTCCGGGTGGGGGGGGAAATTTAAACAGGAGGGAACACACAGAAACTGCGTCCGAAAAATACACCCCCCAAAGACAGCTAGATCGTGGGGGGTCAGCCAGACCAGCCAAGCTCCCGCCCAAATTCGACCCCCAAAGGGCCCTTTGGTCACCAGTGAAAATTGGGAGTTTTTATTTATTTTAACACAATTAAACCAACTTTAAATAAAAGGGTTTCATTTTTGGGGCTTAATAACACTTAAGTGCATTTGTGAATTTTTTGTTGAAATAACGTAATAAGTTTTTAAATTTTTCTTTGTTTTTATTTTTGTTTTTTGTTTTATTTTTTTGGAAAACGATGAGTTACAAGCCCGCTCACAATTTTAAATAAGTCACTTTATCTGATTTTTTTGGGGTTACCGGGAAATTTTACAAAATTCGTTAAAAAGTATAAATAAAATGTTAAGTGTTTTTTTTACATGTATTTTGGTACCAAAGAAAACTTATTTAAACCCTTACTCATACACTTTTTTTTTTCACTCACGCCATTTCCAAAACAAAGGGCTTGGGGGTTTCACCATCCAAAAACATCCCATAAAAACTGCGCCCCATGAGCACACAAAACACACCACCCCACACGAAACACACACATTTTTAAAAACACACTAAACTGCCTTTTTACGCTAATTTTTAAGTAAATCACAAATACACACACAAAAACACACACCCCCACAAAACACACACCCCACACACACACACACTATGTAAAAACAAATTTTTTCCCCATCTTTGATGCACTCAAAACTCAGGGGTTTGAAAAAATTTATGTTTGTTTTTTAAAAATAAAATCGAAAATTTTGGAAGAAAGAAAAAAAATCAGTCTACCAAAATTTTGGGTAAATCAGAAATTTTAAAATTTTTAATTTCAATATTGTGATAAAATAATTTTGGGTTTTTCCCCGGTTTTTTTTAAAACCCTCTAAAAATGAAAGGGGGTGAAAAGTTACTATTTTTAGACACTTGTGGGTCAGAAAAAGTTACTAGTTTTAGACACTTGGGGGTCAGGAAAAGTTACTATTTTTTAGACATTGGGGGTCAGGTAAAGTTACAATTTTTTGAGACACTTGGGGTCGGGTAAAGTTGCTATTTTTGGGGATACTTGTGGGTCAGGTAAAGTTACTAGTTTGAAAACATTTGTGGGCCCCCCCCCCCCCCCCAAAACCCCCCCCCCCCCCCCCGGAAATTTACTAGTTTGAGACACTTGGGGGTCAGGAAAAAGTTACTAGTTTGAGACACTTGTGGGTCGGTAAATTTTGCTATTTTGAGACACTTGTGGGTCAGGAAAAGTTGCTAGTTTGAGCCCTTTTGTGGGTCAGGAAAAGTTACTATTTTGAAAACACTTTTTTGGGTCAGGTAAAGTTACTATTTTTAGACATTTGGGGCCCGGTAAAGTTCCAAGTTTGAGACACTTGTGGGTCAGGTAATTTTTCTATTTTGAGACACTTGGGGGTCAGGTAAAGTTATTTTTTTTTTTTTGGAAAAAACACTTGGGGGTTCGGGTAAAGTTCTAGTTTGAGACACTTGGGCCCAGGTAAATTTATTTTTTTTGAGACACTTGTGGGTAAAGGAAAAAGTTACTATTTTTGGAAAACACTTGTGGGCCCAGGTAAAGTTACTATTTTTAAAGCCCATTTGTGGGTAAAGGTAAAGTTTACTAGTTTGAGACACTTGTGGGCAGGTAAATTTCCCCTATTTTGAGACACTTGGGGCCGGGTTTAAATTTTACTAGTTTGAGCCCAACTTGGGGGTCAGGTTTAAAAGGTTTCTAGTTTGAGACACTTGTGGGTCAGGTAAAGTTACTAGTTTGAGACACTTGGGGGTCAGGTAAATTTACTATTTGAGAACTTGTGGTCAGGTAAAGTTACTATTTAGACATTTGTGGGTCAGGTAAAAAGACAATTTTTATAAATTAAACTTAAATCAAAAATATAAAAAAGGGGAAAAAAAAATTTTTTAAAACAATTTTTAAACAATTTTGGTTTTTTATTCTCATATTTTCCTTCCCTCACACCCCGCACCACACACCAAAACACACAACACAAAACCACACCCACACACACACACACAAAACACACACAACACCCACACCACACCACCACACAAAACACACAACACACCCCTGCGGGACCAGCGGGCCCGCAGGGGTCAGCCCCTAGGACCAGGCTTTTTTCGGGTTTTGTGAACGCAAACGGAAGGAATAGACTCTGAGGGTCACTTTTTGCAGATGCTGAATTTTGAGAGAAAAAAACACTTCGATCGAAGCCCAGGCAAAAATAAAAAGGGATCTGGACGGGCTGCAGACCGGGCCCAGCAATTGGCTCCAAATTTTCAATCCCACCAATTTCAAAGCCCTAAAGTTTGGGGAAAAAGGGCAAAGAAGGCCGCAGAGGGAGTACACCCAAGGGGGTCAGAGACTCCCAAATTTCACCAAAAAAAAAAATTTTTTTGGGGTGAGTATAACACCGGGCACATCCCCCTAAAGGGCGCACATAAACCCAAAATAACTGCTGCGGGCTTTTTGGGCGCCTGCAAACCTCAAAAAAACCTTTCCAAACATTTTAAATAAAAACCTTTTCTTCAGGCCCCCTGTACACCCGTTTTTTTACGTTGGGGGCCCTAAGGGAGTTTGCGGCACCATTTTGGGAAACCCCCACACCCAACCAAAACCCTTTAAAAGGGGAAAACTAGAGAAAGTGAAAAGGTTTTTGAAATAAGACTACCCCAGAGCTAAAAGGTTTTGGTCCTACGAGGAAAAGGTTAAGGGAAATCAACCTAAACGACACTGGAGGACAGGAAAAGATAGGGGGGACATGATAACGACATAAAAAAATACTTAAAGGAAAATTTACAAGGTGGAAAAAGACAGTGTTCCCGAGATTGGACCCCAGTAACAAAGGGGGCAAAATTTTGGGGAAACTGAAGACAAAAATAATCAAAAGGGAGGTTTTGGGAATATTTCTCCACCACAGAGTAGTCAGGAAGTGGAAAAATTTTTGGGAAGCGATGTATTGGAGGCAGGGTTTTTATACCTACTTTAAAACAGAAATAAATTTAAAACTCAAAGGTTCAGGGGGATGACCTAGTAGCGACCAGTGAAAAGGCGGGGCCCGGGGCTTTGGGGTCGACACCTGCAACCCCCAACTAGGTGAGAACAACTAGGTGAAATAAAACCACACACATACCTACACACACATTTTAATCCTTTTTCCCACAAACAAATGGTGGGGCTAGGAGCGTACCGACCCCTGCAACCACCCCATACACAAGTATAAAACACACAAAAAACATGTAATAAAACACAGTAAACAGCTCCTCGGTAATGTGATAAATTTACGAAAACGCTGAAATTTCAAAAATTTTTTTAGTGTATGTTCTGCAACACAACCAAATTTTACTTGCGTAACATGAATAAAAGTTTATGAATACAAAAAATATTTCCTCATACCAGGTTAAACTTTAAACTTTAACCGCCAACATGACGACATTTCTAATTTATTCTTATTTTTAAAAATATTAACTAGGGTTTTAAAATTTGAAACCGATCGAAAAGGGCGTTTTCCCCCCCCGAAAAAATGATAAATGAAAAACCCTTTGAGGGAAATTAACAACAACAACTGTAAAACTAACAATAACAACGGTAAAAACAACAATGGGAAAAAAGGGTAAAAAAAAAACAGTAACAATACAACAGTAAAAAAATTAAAAACCATAACCATCAAAACCCCCCAACCCAAACACAACACAAGAAAGTCCCAATAACCATCAAAACCAACCCAACTAACAAACCGGCTCGCTGCTACATTATTCCCGGAACGTCACCATAGTGTCAATTTTAATTTTTAGGTTTGGGACGCGGACGGTAATGTCAAGATAAATACTTTTACAAGTTCTCCTTTTCTCCAGGGGGGCTGCTGAAGGGCCCCCCCAGGACAAAAGGCATAGCGATTCTCCGTTAATGTGTTTAGCCTGAGGGGGAAAAGAGGGGAATTTTTTTTCCCCTGCTTGCTAGGTTTTCAGCTTTTTGTTTTTGCTGCAACCTCTTACAGGGGGGAGGGGTGGGGAAGTAAAATTAAGAGGTGGGGGAAATGAGAAAAGGTTTTGCGTGGTATGCTGTGGGGTTGTGGTGGTTGGGGGTGCTGTGTTTTTGTGATTGTGTGTTTTGGTGTTCGGGTTTTGTTCTCTTGTTTTGTGTTTTGGTATATTGTGGGGTGGTTTTGGTTTTATTGATTTGGGGGTGCTTTGTGTTTTTGCTGGGGTCTTGTGGTGGTTTAATTTTTTATATTGCAGTGTGTTGTGGGGGTGTTTTTGGTTTTTTTTGGGGTTTGTGGTGCTAATGAGTTGTGGGGTGTTGTTGTTGTGGGGCTAATGAGTTTGGTTTTGTGTGTGTTGTGGTGTGTAGGGGTTTTTGTGGTTTTAAAGCCCTGTATTGAGTGCGTGGGGTGTTTTTTAAATTTGGTTTGGGGTGTTGTACCCCCCAACTACCAAACTATCCCCTGCAATAGTTTTTTTCCCCCCTACCTTACATCTTTTCCAACAATGGGCAATTTAAATTCAAAAAAGCCATTTTCCCAAAAACCTCCAAGACAATGCCCCTTTTTTGAGCCATGACAGAGACCGCTGATGATCTAATATTCAACTGCTAAGCAATGCTGAAACCTGAGGTAATTTAAAAACGGAAATTCCTTTAAAATTAAAAATTTTTATTAATTTTGGGGAAAAGTGCTTTCCCGGTTTTTGAGGGGGCACCTGAAAATAGTTTTTGGGAAATGTTTTAAAAGGGAACAAAAACCCGTTTTTTCCCAAAAATTTAAAAGGGAAAATAAAATAATCACAATTTCCCCTAATGGGAAATTTTGGGGTCCCCGAAACAAACCCAGCAGACCCTTCCCTGCTGAAATTCATCGAGGGAAACCCCTTTCACCAAAAACGATTCACCTTAGAAATTTTATGGGGCAAAACTCACCACCCAAAAGTTCCAGGGGTGAGTTTTGGGGAACTAAACGTGGATTAATTTAAATCGGGGATGGTTCCCCATAAAAAATAAAAAAATTCCCCCTTTAATTTTTAAATTGATTTTTCCGAAGAATATTTTTCAAAAAATATACAGTTTTTTTTTCTTTCAAATGTAAAAAATAATTTAAAAAATCATCCCAAAAGTAATAAAAACGCAGATAAACAGAAAGAAAAAAGAACTGGGGCCCAGGATAAATACCAAACCCGCAGTTCCTGGCAAACCACCCCAAAAGCGTATTGGGTTTTCAACTCCCTTTTCCCGCTAATGCTTGCCATTTTGTAAAACCCCATTTTTTGTTTCCCCATTTAAAAATTTAAAATTTGGAGCAAACTAGGTTAAAATTAAATAAAAAATAAATTTAAAAAAAATTTCCCGGGATTGCTTGCGAAAGATAGAAAACGGACTTGAAACAGGGAAAAAACGAAGTGAAGGGGAAAGCCCAAAAGGGCACAGGTACGGGGTAACCCCCCCACATTTTCCAAAGCTCGGGGGGAATTTTCGCTCACTGTTATTGTCGTCCCCTTGTCCTGTCTTTTTTAAAAATTTTTTCCCCCTCTTTCTCCCCGTTTTTCTTCTGGTTTTATTTCCCGTTGTCTTGGGGATGTAATTTCAAAAGTTCCCCCAATTTTAAACAAATATAAATGTCCCCCTTTAAAGGGGTAAACAGATATTGAATTGTAACTTCACAAAAGTTGGAGCTGCATAACCCACATGGTTTAGCACTTCCCCCGTGCCGGGCCGAGCCCCGAAACCCCGCAACCACAATTAGGAGAGTACACACACACACACATACACACACACACACACCACACACACACACACACACACACAACACAAAAACACACACACATGCAAGGAGGCAGGGGAAAGGGTTTTCATTCCCAAGGGGCAACAGTAACAAGGGGAAACCAGAAAAACCCCCCGGGTTTACCCGACGGTGAAAGGGAGGCAAAAACAAAGGCAATAGAGAAGGGAAAAAAGAAGAAGGCAAAAACACAAAAAAAAGGGGGAGATCAGTCGCAGAGCCGGGAATGAACGCACAGGAAAGGGGGGAGGGGCCCAGCGCGATAAAATGACAAGCATGGGAAAATAAAGACGACCCGAAACTGTTGTATGCCAATCAAGGAAGACAACAGTCAAAGACCAGGTGATCAGATTAAGGACAGAAGGTGAGAACCACAAGAAAGATCGGGAGGTATGGAGGAGCTGAACGGGAAATTTAAGAAGTTTTTACAGTAGGACAGGAAGGGCTGGGGGAAGACAGCACAGAAGGGAACACAAGGGAATAACCAACAATTTTTGGATGACAACGAACACTGAGGAGGAGGTAAGAAGCTCTTAAGGACCTTGACACCTAAAAGGGGCGAGGGGACCGGACAACATCCCCCCATGGTCCTTAGAAAAGGAGCAAGATCTGTTGTGCCTCTAACCACAATCTTCAACACATCCCTTGAAACGGGGAAACACCTGAGAAAGGGAAAGACAGCAATGTATCCCCATTTTTTAAAAAAAGGAAAACAGAAACGAGGCCAACTACAGACCTGTGCTCTACATGTATTTTGGCAAAGTCATGGAGAAGATTTTCGGAGGGGAGTGGTCGAACACCGAAAGAACAAATTTAAATGAAAACCACAGGGTTCATGGAAGGCAAATCTTTATCACAAAACCCCCTGAGTTTTAGACAAAATAACAAAGTAAGACACAGAGAGAGGTTTGGGGAGATTTCGTTTTTCCTAGACTGGGAAGGGGCCTTTGACACAGTTTCCCCCCAAAAGATTTGTGCAGAACTGGGGGATCAGGCACACATAAAAGGAAAAGGGGACGCAAAGGAAAAAGGAAACCTACAGGGAGGGGCAACGAGTCTGGGCGTGAAGAGGATCACAGGGGCCCTTTTACGAGCGGGGTCCCACAGGGGGCAGTTCTAGGACCAGTGCATTTTTGATATATTGAAGACAAAATGGAAGGAATAGATCTGAATGTCCCTGTTCGCAGATGAGTGAAGTTGAGAAAGAAATTAAACGGGCAGGATGAGGCGGACGCAAAGAGACCGGAGGGCTGGACATGTGGTCCAGAACTGGCTCCTGAATTCAATCCAGCCAAATCAAAGTCATGAAGATTGGGGGGGGGGCAAAAAGAACGCAGACAGAATATAGGGTAGTGGACAAAGACTAAAAACCTCACCGGGGGAAAGACCTTGGGGGTGACCATAAAAACCCCAGTACATCACCGGAGGCACAATCAACCAAAAACCGCTGCAGCATACGGGGGCCTGGGAAACCTGGAATAGCGTTTTCCCATACCTCAATAAGGAATCTTCAAGACACTGTACACTGTAAGTGGCCCATACTGGGGTATGCAACCAGTCTGGAACCCACACCTGTCAAGCCGTCAAGAAGTTAGAAAATACAAAGGTTTCAACAAGGCTAGTCCCAAACCAAGGGAATGTCGTACGAGGGAAAAGGTTAAGGGAAAAACGGACTGACGACACTGAGGACAAAGGGCAGGGGAGACTGAAAGACAACAAAAACTGCGGGAATAGACAAGGGGACAGAGATAGGAATTTCCAGAGAGGGGACACAGGGACAAGGGGGCACAACTGGAAACTGAAGACTCAGCGACACAGGGACGTTAGGGAAATTTTCTTCAGTCAAAAGAGTGTCAAAAATGGAATAGCCAGCAATGAAGTAGGGAGGCAGGAACCAACATAGTTTTAAGAAAGGTATGCAAAGCTCAGGAAGCAGAGAGAGAGAGGGTCCAGTAGCGATCATGAAGGGCGGGCCAGGAGCTGAGTCTCGACCCCCCCGCAACCACAATTGGTGATACAGTCAGGGGGACACAACGAGATTTTTATTATTAAAAAACAAAAGGGGGAAACGCTAAACGCGGAGGATTATACAGCGCCTGGGGGGGGGTGTGGAAGGCATTCAGGCTTAAATTTGGGGACCTGGACCAGATCCAATTTCCCTAAATCAAAAGCCCCCACCAAAAACAAGGAACCTTCTTGAGGGAAACACAAACCCGAGAAAGGAGATGAGCCAGCAAGACTGGATCGTGTTC
>NW_026471261.1:0-11685 GCF_026875155.1 Cherax quadricarinatus | reverse complement strand
CTAAAGGGATTTGAAACGTCAATTGCTTAATTTTTAACCTGCATAACTTATCACTGTAGGAAACAAAGCATTCACCCCCCCTGGAAGATTGTTCATTTAATTCACATACCTACAAGCCCCTCCCAAGAACCCAAATTGCTAGAAATCCCTTCCTTAAATCTCTTTTTAGAGAAAACTGCTCGAAAAAATTTTCGCCTAGCTGGTATAATAAGTTTCACAAGTTATATACACGGGGTCTAAACAAGTCTTCGGGGCAGGGCTGCATTCTCTTGTTGCCCCCTTCCCTATTTAAGAACGAAAAAAAATTGTTGACTCATTTCACAAACCCAATGATATCTGAAAAGAAAAGTCCCATAAAAAAACAATAACTCGATCACAACATAATTGGGGTTCAGACATGTATCGGGAAAAGCCCCGCCCGACAAAAGAGACTAGTCACGAGGGGAGCATTAAACCAAATTCAACTTCAATAACAAAAACTAAAGGGGGCCCAAAGTAAACCAAGCCAACCATAAAGCTGGAAGATATACAACAACACAGCCCCAAAATTTATCCCAGAAAAATTTAACTCGGGGGCCTTTCCGATTAGCACAAGGCTTATTCCTCTAAGAAAAAGGGGGAGTAGATGTAAAATAGAAAGAGACAGGCGCTCCCTTTACAGGCGAGGGAAAAAGAATAACAGAGCGGCTAAAAGAGGTCAATATATTTGAAATGCGCAGGGAGACAAATGGTCAGAGAAATAGCAAGCATCGAACTTAAGCTAAAAGAATCCTTTAGGAAATCAGGAATCGCGGGAGAACTAAAGCCATAAATGGAAATCGAAAGAACCCAAAGTATTCTTCTCCTATGCCAATTTAAAATCGGAACAACGTCCAGTATTGGGGGGCCCTACTAAACAGATGGGCATACACAGATGACACAAGGAAATGAGTGAGCTACCAATCCCAATTTTTGACTGCAGTTTTTAGCAAGCCGCTAACCAGACTGAGAGTCAAGATCAAAATGAATTTTTTATGAGAGACCACAAATTTGTTTAACACAAGCCTATCCATGTTAATCCTGACGCCAAATGACTTCGAACAGGCGATAATGGGAAAGCCCTGCACTCTGCCCCAGGGCCAGGGCTATGGAACTCTGTGTTCATCAAGAACGCAAGAAGCCCCTATCCGAGCCTTTCCATCCTATGGAGGGACATGCACGGGGCGTCCCTCAGTTTCTAAAAACAACAGACATAGCCCCACTCCACAAAGGGGGCAGTAAAAGCAACAGCAAAGAACTACAGACCAATAGCACTAACATCCCATATCTAAAAATCTTTGAAAGGGTCCTAAGAAGCAAGACACCACGCATCTAAAACCCAATCAGTTACACAACCCAGGGCAACCATGGGTTTAGAACAGGTCGCTCCTTGTCTGTCTCAACTATTGGACCACTACGACAAGGTCCTAAATGCACTAGAAGTGTGACCATGGCGTAATAGCGCACAAAACGCTGCTAAAGGAATTAACAGAAAAGTTTGGTCGATGGATCTATAATTTCCTCACTAACAGAAAAAAGAGAGTAGTCGTCAACAGAGTAAGTCCGAGGCAGCTACGGTGAAAAGCTCTGTTCCTCAAGGCACAGTACCTCGCTCAATCTTGTTCCTCATCCTTATATCCGACATAGACAAGGATGTCAGCCACATGCACCGTGTCTTCCTTTTGCAAAATGACACCCGAAATCTGCATGACAGTGTCTTCCATTGCAGACACTGCAAAGTCCAGGCAGACATCAACCAAATTTTTCAGTGGGCTGCAGAAAACAATATGAAGTTCAACGAGAGAAATTTCAATTTCTCAGATATGGTAAGCATGAGGAAATTAAATCGTCATCAGAGTACAAACAAATTCTGGCCACAAAATAGAGCGAAACACCAACGTCAAAGACCGGGAGTGATCATGCGGAGGTCTCACCTTCAAGGACCATAACATTTTTATCAATTGCATCTGCTAGAAAAATGCAGGATGGATAAAGGAACCCTTTAAAACTAGGGGGCAAGCCCTGATGACACTCTTCAGGTCACTGTTCTATCTAGGCTGGAATATTGCTGCACACTTACAGCACCTTTCAAGGCAGGTGAAATTGCCGACCTAGAAAAAAGTACAGAGAACTTTCACGGCACGCATAACGGAGATAAAACACCTCAATTATTGGGAGCGCTGAGGTTCCTAAACCTGTATTCCCTGGAACGCAGGAGGGAGAGATACATGATTATATACACCTGGAAAATCCTTAGAGGGACTAAATAACCGAACTTGCACACGAAAATTTACTCATTACGAAAGCAAAAGACTTGGAGACGATGCACCATCCCCCTATGAAAAGCAGGGGTGTCACTTGCAAAGTTAAGGGGACCATACAATAAGTGTCAGGGGCCCGAGACTGTTAACTGCCTCCCCGCACACATAAGGGGGATTACCAACAGACCCCTGGCGTCTTCAAGCTGGCACTGGGGCAAGCAACCTAAAGTCAGTTCCGATCAGCGGGCTGTAGCTCGTTTTTTGGTTTGCGTGCAGCCGCAGCAACAGCCCTGGTTGATCGGCTCTGATCCACCAGGAGGCCTGGTCTCAGAAACCCGGGGCCGCGGGGCGTTGCCCCCGGAACTCTCCCAGGTAAACCCAGGCCCAGTTAGGCATAAGAATTAAAAACGGGGCACACACTGAAAACTGAATTGTTTCCCAATCCAAATTGGCGCTAAAGCTAACCTATGACACTGGCTTGACTCTATCATCATTACTGATTCTAGTCAATTGAAGGGCTTTTGGCCCCATAAATGACTCCAAAACATGCTCATTGGGAAGCCGGGGAAGAACCAAAAAAATTTAGGGACAAAAAAATTAATGTAAAATTGCTATGGACCCCAAAATTTGGGTTTATCCTTCATGAAAAAGTTGATATGTTAGCCAGAAAAGTTCCAGGGGGGGGAGAACGTAAAAATTAAATTTTGGGATAACTGGGTTTTTAGCATTTGGGGAAAAATTTAGGGGGAATAAAAAAATGAAAATGATTGTATAGGGGAAGAGTTAAAAGCCTGAGTAATTTTTAACCCACGAAAAAAAAGAACGTAGATAATATTTATGGGCAACTTGCAATGTGAACAGACTGATGATTTTAGTGGCCGGCTTAGGCTTGTTACAAATACTTCTGGCGTTTGGGAGACACACAGTATGATCAAACAAATGTAAATTTGTGACGGCATATGGTCATCTCTTTAAAAACTATGTGCTTAATTGTCCACTTATTGAGGAAAACAAAGCAGACAGTATAATAACCTATGTGAATGTCGATATCTTATTAAAGAAAATAGAACCGATATATAAGCAAATTTCCAAAATTTTTCTTGTAAAAATAATGAAACTATAATATGAGATATAAATCCATATTTTTCCTTTTAAAACCCCTTTTGGGCCCCAGTTCTAGGGGCCCTTTTTTGTACCATATGCTCTTGCGCTACCTCCACAGGATGGGAAAGGGGTGACAATAAACTAGCCATTCGGGGCAAAATCTAAAAAATTAGTTTCACTATGGGGAAAATAGTTTAAATTGGGGATTGACTAGACCGCTATATTATGGCCTATTTTATTCATTGTAGAATAATTTTAAAATTTTTTTATTTATTTATTGTATTTTGTCATTTTAGGTCAATTGTATAGATAAAAAGTTTTTCTCAAGAAATCTAATACACGATGCAAACAAACCATACCCCCGGGCCCGGGGTTTAACCCGCGGTCATAGATTCAAAAAATCAAATTTAAATTCAAATTTATTCTCTTAAGGATTACAATGCTGAGTTTACAGAAATTTGTTATTGTTTTGGGTTTACATGTGAAAATTTTGATTACAGAGGTACCACAGAACCTTAGATGGTTTAATTTTGGGGTCTGTTTTTTCAATTGTAAAATATTAACAAATTATGGGAAAGTTGTTTATGGTAAGGGGGATTAAATTTTTTTGGAGTTTGAATGTGTGTTTGTTTTTGGCAAGTATATTTTTTTTGGGTTACAAGGAATTTTTTTAAAGGGGACGGGGATTAATTTTGGCTTTTTATGGAAAAATGGGGTGAGCGATGTAATTTTGTGAACCACCGGGTGGTTTTGTGTAGTTATTTGAAGGTGGATGGGGAGTGAGGTTTTTGGAGTTTTAAAGGTAGATGTGCTGAGTTTTAGATTCCGGGTGGGGTAATTTTTTGGGTTTTTGACAAAATTAATTTTTGAAAGTTGTCGGCCGGGGAATGGGAAGGATTTTGTTTCGGTGTTATGTTTTGGGGTTTTGTCACAACACAAAAAGGTTTTTAGGTGGGTTGATAAAAATTTATGGTTTTGTAAGATTGACATTAAGAAATTTGGAGACAACGGGAAAATTTTTTGAAGGGGGGGGGGGGGGCTGCCAGGGAAGGGTTTAGTGGAATTTTCCATTTTTTTGGGGTTTTTATTTGGCTTTGGGTTTTTTGTGCATTCCCCGCACAAAAAATTTGGGTAAGGTATGGATAAAAAAAAGGAGGGTATAGTGGGGAAAGGGATTTTGGCCAAAATTTTGTTCTTAGGGGTTTTCCCAACCGTTTTGGTCTTTTTTGGGCTTTTGTGGATTTTGTGCGAAATTCGGGTTTTTGAAGGGTTAAAGTGGGAATTTTCCCCCTTTTTTGTAATTAGGTGGCAATTTAATGTTAAATTTGGTTTCCCTTTTTTGGGAAAACATAATATGAAATTTTGAGGAAGAAATTTTTTTGGGCGCCCAATGATTTTTAACGCTCCCTTCAACAATGGTGGAGGGGGGCAAGGGGGGAGATGTTTTTGGACCGGGGGTTTGTGTTGGGTATTTTGAATCATTGAATTTTAAATGGGGAAAAGGGCCAAGGAAACTTTCCCTCAACCGGGGTTTAATTTTGGGGTGGATTGGTTTTAGGTATTTTCTGATACCTATTAGAATGGGATTTAAAAAAAAAGGGATTTTTATAAATTTTTTAATTTTAGAATTGGTTTATTTCAAAACTTTCTTATCAATAAAAATTTAGGGGATATTCCTTATTTTCCAATGCTGGGTAAAGCAATCTAGTTTTTTTTGATTGATCTTTAGGCTTTTTTTTTTCCTGAATCCAAACTGGCAGGGGTTGAGTATGTTTTGAGCCTTAAAATGTACAGTCTCTTTACACGGTTTCTCAAAGATTTTGGATAGCAATGGTAAGTTAGATTTGGCCTATAGTTGTTTAAGTCTGTAGGGTCCCCCCACCTTTATGTATTGGTTCCCCTTCCATCTTGAGTAGTTTCGGGAAGGTGCTGTCTCTTTTGACTTTTTAAAAGTAATGAAATAGCATGCGAAAGGACTGGGCTCGTTGTACAGTAATGGTGGGAAATGAGACGACCCCCCGGTTATTTTTAAGTGATTTATGATCCCAAAATTTCCCGTGGGTGTTGGTGCAAGATAAAAGGGAAATTTTAGGAAATTACATCTAGGTACCCCCGGCCTGGGCTTTGGTAGGGGGTTTTTACTGGCGAGATTTGTCCTTGTTTGAGAAGAATCGTTTATCTTGTTGCTGGTCAGGGGATGTAGTGGTGTTTATTGGTTTAGTTGGGACAATATTCGGGTTTTTTTCTCAGTTTGTGGGTTCCCTAGAACTGAAGAGTTTTTTTCCGGGCTTTTTTTATTCTCCTCAGTTTGTAAAATCAATGGAGTAGTATAGTTGTTTGGCTTTTTTTTATTTTGGTGTGTGCGATAAATGTTTTTTAAGAGTATCTTTGTGTATTAAGCCCTGTCTATATTGCTTTTCAATTGGTGTTTCTTGTCTTGGATTTCAGAATGGTGCTGGTTAGCCTGGGCAACCCCAACCGTTTTTTGTGATTGTTTTGTTTTTAAAGGGAAAAGTTTTTTGTTAGGGCTAAGTAAATTTTTTAAGAAAAATGTCTTCCAGTCATCAATACCATTTGGCCCTTGGAGAATTTGTTGGCCAATTTAACAGTCCTTTAGGGGGCACCGTGAATTCCCTTTCTGAGGCTCGTCATGGGTCTAAATGGACTTTTTTTGTATTTAATGGTGGTTTTTTCTAATGTTTTTCGGGGGAGGTTTGGGTAGTGGTTGTAGTGCTATCTGTGGGCTATCCCTGTTTAAGGGGACTAGTAATTGGTCCTATGTGGTTATTATGGGGGCCTTGTCTCAGTGATCCTGGTTGGTTTAGTTATTGGTTTGGATGAGAAGTGTGTTTTTTCAAATTTTTGAGAAATCTTACGGTGATCATTAGTAAGCCAAGGTTGATGTTGAAGTTCCAGCTAAAAGAAGGTGGTGCTTATTCATTTTTCTGTTTGTTATTATACTTTAATTTCTCACTGAAAATTGGGATGTTTGTGGAGGGATCGGGGGAAATGGCCCGTTGTTATAGGGTCTTAAGGTTTTTTCAGTAAAATTAGCAAAAAAGTTTCCCCCTATTCATCCTAAGCAAGTGGGGGTAAAACAAGATAATTGGTTAGAGTAAAAGATTGCAATACCCCCCCAATTGGGTTTTTTCTGCAGTTTTGAAAAGCTGTGTACCTGGTAAGGGTAGATAAATTGTGTCCTGCTTAAGCCCGGTTCTCAGTAAAATAAAACAGGAGAAAAGGGGTCTTTAGTGATTCAGAGTGTAAGGGGGTCATCTAGTGTTTGCTTAAGGACCCGATGTTGTGTTAATGTAGCCTTTTTCTTTTTTGGTAGTGGTGGGTTGTGATGCTTGTAATAAAGGCAGTTACTTTCCAAAAGGTTTTGATTTGGGTGTCAGATTTGGAGGTTTAGATCAGGGTCAAGTGATCAATCATCCTAGGTTTAGAATTATGGTTATTTATATCCTGAGTTTTTGTTGATTTATATGATTTCTGATGGGTTTGGGAAATTTGGACAAGTACATGGCCCCCCCCCTAAGATGGCATCACATAGCGATTTTTTCCCCATACCGATTACTTTTATCGCAAATTTTTTTCCGCGCATACCGTTAAAAAAACCCCTTACCGATTTTCGTCGAGCGCGTCCATGGCCCTCACCAGCCTCACATGGCCGGGTCCCATTGTTTTCCAGCCAGCCTCCCGGGGGAACATCCAAGCTTTCACTGGAATATTTCGTATTATTACAGGTTTTCGGTGCTGTTTCTGGAAAAAAAGTGACCATGGGCCCCAAGAAAGCTTCTAGGCCAAACCCTTTTTGGTAAAAGGGTGAGAATTAGTATGGAAAATTTAAAAAAGATTTTTAAGGGTTTGGGGCAACCCCCAGAAGCCTATGCCAGTTTGTGGAATCCATTGTGCCCACTTCAAAGATTAAGGAAATGTGGCACAGTGGGGTTTAACTGCAAACCTTTTTGATGAAAAAACCTGACACAGCGTTGCAAGCGTGCTGGTGACTATTTCAATGACAATGTTTTTGGCCCCCTTTTTGACAAATCGTAAAGGAAAGGGGGGGTCAGAGCTCTATGGGAAAATTTTTTGTGGGCACAAGGTCCAGTGACTCTCAAGCTGGGCCTAGGGCATTAAAAGAAGAAGGGAAGTAACCCCGGAAAAGGATTGCTACCCAAGTCGGGAATGGAAAGGGGGTTCCCCCTTTAAAAAATAAGAAGATAATGCTCTCCCCTCCTCCCATCCCATCAAACTCACCAGATCTTCAATAAAAGTAAATGTCATTTTAAATTTTGCATGCCTTTTTCGTTTTTTGTGTATTAAAATTAACTTTCATGTGGTAAAAAAAATTTTTTTTCATACTTTTGGGCGTTTGCCGATTTAAATTTTTTTCCATTATTTCTTATGGGGGAAAATTCATTGCATAAAATTATTTGCATAACGAGAGCCCTCTTGCACGGATTAAAAACGTTTTAAACCGGGGGTCCCCTGTATATAGCTAGAGTATTTTGGGCTATAGGGTATATCATACACACATAATGAAAATTATGTTGTCTGTGTGTTGTGTGGAATGAATAAAGTCAACTAGGGTTAAACTAGTAATTTAAAAATAAAAAATTAAAAATAAACAAGACTTCACTTTTAATTTCACAAGGTTAATAAAGACTTTTGTGGATCTATTTTTGACTAGGTGAGTAAAGTACAATAGGTTAATCTAAAATTAAAAGTACAAAAAAAAAAATAGCATGTCTCTCACAGTAATTCACTATGGGCCTAATATAGTGAAATTGGTTATTGACTAAAGATCGTATATTATGGCCTATTTTATTCATTTTGAATTTTAAAACATGTTTTATTTATTTTTTATTGCTATTTTGTCATTTAGGTCAATTGTATAGATAAAAAGTTTACTAAGAAATCTTTTAAAGAACTTGCAAACAAACCTACCCCGGCGGGATTGAAACCCCCGGGCATAGGTCTCAAAACTCAAATTTAATTCAAAGTTTATTCTATAAGGATTTCAATGCTGATTTACAGAATTTGGTTATTGTTTGGTTTACATGTAGTAAAAATTTTATTTCAGAGTGTACCACAGAAAGCTTACCCTGGCTAGGCTTTCGGGCATACTTAGTTTTATTCTTAATTGTAAAATATTACAAATTTTGAGGTAAGTTGGTTTAGGCTAAGTGACAAATACTAGTTTGTGAGTTTAGCAATGTGAATGCTTTTGTTTTGGCACAGTATATAGTTTCAGTATTCGAGTATCACAGGATTCATTATTTTAAGACTGAGATTAATATTTCTTTTTTCTGTTTATGGTCAAATGAGTGAGGAGTGTAAGTTGAACCACCAGGTGGTTTTTCGTGAAAGTTAGTTGATGGGGTGTATCAGGGAGATAAGATGTTTTCTAATGGTATTTTTGAAGGTGATGAATGTGTCTGCAGTTCTAGAGTTCTCAGGTAGGGTATTCCAGATTTTGGGCCTTTGACATACATTGAATTTTTTGTAAAGGTTTAGTCGGACACGGGGAATGTCGTAGAGATGTTTGTTTCTGGTGTTTTTGCTGTGGGTTCTGTCACAACTATCAAGAAAGCGTTTTTTGGTCAAGGTTGATATTAGAGTTTATGGCCCCGTAAAATATAGATTGCACAGTAGTAAGTGTGGATGTACTGAACTGGGAGTAAGTTTAGATCTTTGAAGAGTGGGGGGGGTGTGCTGCCAGGGATGGGATTTAGTGATATATTCTTACTGCAGCTTTTTGTTGGGTTATTTATTTGGTTTTAGGTGTGTTTGCTGCCAGTTGATCCCCAAGCACAAATAGCAGTAGGTGAGGTATGGATAAATAAGTGAGTGGTATAGTGTGAGAAGGGCATTTTGCGGCACATAGTATCGTATCTTGGAGAGGATCCCAACCGTTTTGGATATTTTTTTTGGCTATATGCTGGATATGGGTGCTGAAATTCAGGTTGTTGTCAAGGTAAAAGCCTAGGAATTTTCCCCCATTATTTCTGGTAATTAGAGTGTTGTCAATTTAATGTTAATTTGTGCATCTCCTGCTCTGCTACCAAACATAATATAGTAGTTTTGTCAGTGTTAAGCGTAAGTTTATTGGCTGTCATCCAAGTCGATATTTTAATCAGCTCCTCATTCACAATGGTGTTGAGGGTGGCAAGATTAGGTGAGAGATGACATAAGTCGTGTCATCAGCAAAGAGAATGGGTTTCAGGTGTTGGGATAGTTTGGAAGGTCATTGATGTATATGAGGAAGAGCAGGGGACCAAGGACACTTCCCTGCGGAACTCCAGTATCAAGTGGCCGTGTTGCTGATGCGTGTCTTTAATGGTGACGTACTGATACCTATTAGTAATTTAAGATTTGAAATAAGCAAGCGCATGGCCTCTTATACCGTAGTGGTCAAGTTTGTGGAGTAGGATTTGGTGGTTTACTGTGTCAAAAGCTTTTCTTAGGTCAATAAAAATTCCTAGTGGATATTCCTTATTTTCCAATGCTGTGTAAAGCAGATCTAGCATTTTTATGATTGCATCATTAGTGCTTTTATTTTTCCTGAATCCAAACTGGCAGGGGTTGAGTATGTTTTGAGCCGTTATAAATGAATACAGTCTCCTGTGCACGAGTTTCTCAAAGATCTTGGATAGCAATAGTAAGTTAGATATTGGCCTATAGTTGTTTAAGTCTGTAGGGTCACCACCTTTATGTATTGGTGTAACCCTTGCCATCTTGAGTAGTTTTCGAGAAGGTGCTAGTCTCTATTGACTTGTTAAAAAGTAATGAAATAGCATGCGAAAGGACATGGGCCCGCTCGCTTGTACAGTAAATGGTGGGACATGAGACAGATTCCCCGAGTTATTTTTAAGTGACTTTATGATCTCAATGACTTCCGTGGGCTCAGTTGGTGCAAGATAGAAGGATTTAGGGAAATTTTCCATCTAGGTAGTCCCCGGCATGGGCATTGGTATGTGGGATTTTACTGGCAAGATTAGATCCTATGTTTGAGAAGAAGTCGTTTATCTTGTTAGCTGTGTCCGTGGGATGTAGTGGTGTTTCATTAGGTTTAGTTAGGACAATATTCTTGGTTTTTCTCAGTTTGTGGGTCCTAGAATCTGAGAGAGTGTTTTCCAGGTCTTTTTTATATCTCTCTATTGTCTGTGAATCTACTGGAGTAGTATAGTTGTTTGGCTTTTTTTATTAACTTTGGTGAGAGTTGATGAATAGTGTTTAAGAGTATCTTTGTGTATTAAGCCCTGTCTATATTGCTTTTCCAGAGGTGCCTGTGCAAACCTTCCTATGGTGTAGAAATACACCTAGTTGGATGAATCTTATTGTGGCTAGCTGGTCTAGTGGCTAACGCGACGGGCTGGAGTTTTGAGACTCTATGACCACGGGTTCAATCCCTCCCGGGGGAATGGTTTGATAAATAAGTTGTAGAGTTGACATAAGCGCAATAATAATGAATCAATTTCTCTCTGCCTCCCTCACTAGCGTGTCTCCCACAGAGTCAGCAAGTGTTCCAAGACAGTTCCTGATTGTCTCAGAGACTATGTAAAAGCTCTGCCCACTCTCATGTCATGGCCTTAGAGACTCTGTATAAGCTCTGCCCACTCTCATGACATCATGGCCTTAGAGACTATGTATAAGCTCCACTCACTCTCATGTTATGGTCTTAGAGACTATGTATAAGCTCAACTCACTCTCATGTCATGGTCTTAGAGACTATGTGTTAGCCCAAGTCACCGACCAGTATGTTTTAATTAAGTGACCCACTGATCAGATCAGACTGGTTCCGAACCCTTGACAGGTTCGAACCCTTGACTGGTCCGAACCCTTGACTGGTTTCAAACGGATTCGTTGGACAATAAAGCAGACTGTAAACGGATGTGGTTGTAGGAGCCCTTATCAAACACAAACAATAAATATAAAACAGGAACGTACACCGGTAAGCTGTCATAATATACAAGTACAGTTAGAAATAGAATAGCTAGAGCTCACTTTAAGGAGGTTATTAATAGAGTATTCAAGAGGTTGCTAGTAGAATTACAGTAAATCAACCATTCAAATCATTATGAAGCTCTGTGTAGTCTGCAGTCAATCAAACAAACTGGCTTCCACATGGATAAATTGTCATTTTTGTGGAAATTGGTGTCACACCCCTTGTGCAGATATCCAACAACCAGCTACAAGCAGTATTAAATCAGGGAAGTGTTTTTTTGGGGATGCCCAAATGAGATAAATCTGTGGACTAAAATCAAAATTGGTAAATTAAAAAGGATAACATCAAAGC
>NW_026471260.1:0-11383 GCF_026875155.1 Cherax quadricarinatus | reverse complement strand
AATACCACACAAAACGTCATTTACTAGGCTTTCCATTACTTTAAAAACTGCATGGTAAGAGCAAGGGGCGATAGGGGGAGGTTTCATGTCCCGTAGTGCCTGGTTTGTGGAAAGGGAGAACAAGGGGCGGATTTCCACAGCTTTGGAAGAACTCCTTGTGACCAAATAAGATTGTAAAGGCGTAATAGGACTGCAAGGGCTGACTGATGTAAATGTTGTAGCATACGAATATGAATGTCGCCCGGGCCCCAGCTGCCGATGATCGACAAGCTGAGAGTGTTCCCTCCAGTTCTTGAAGTGTAAAAGGCACATTATACTGTTCTTCTCTGAGAGAAGAAAAGTCCAAGGGTGCTAACTTTTCTGGCAGACTTTGAGGAAAGAAATGAGGGCATAGATGGAGTCCCTGGAAATACAGACCAAAATGATTGCCAATTTCATTGGCAAAAATCTAGTGGGTTTGCTATATCAAAAACCGGGCAACCCGCAGAACAGGAGCCGGGTCAGGAGATATTTTCCACTCAGTTTTCGTACTTTTTTCCAGACTGCACTCATAGAGGAAGCAGGGGTGATGGTGGAGACATAATCTCGCCAGCAAGTGCGTTTAGCGTCACGGATGACACGGCGAGCGATCACACGCTTCTGTTTAAAATAAAGGAGTCGCTCTGTGGTTCTATTGTACCGGTCCCTGCCCATGCAGCTCGTTTCAAACGTACTGCACGAGCACAAGCAGGAGACCACCAAGGCACGCATTTCTGAGAATGCCTGCCCGAAGTTTGGGGTATAGAATGAGAAGCTGGGGGTTGAAAACGGGGGACGAAAGAGTGTAAAAGCTCATTGATGGGGGACGAAAAAGGGAAACCCTCTTTAAAAACGTTAGGTGTGAGAAAAGGTTCCAATTTGCCCGATTAAATTGCCAGCGTGGGGTGCGAAGAGGTGGCGAATATGAAGGGGAAGTAAGAATGATTGGGAAATGATCACTGTCACGTAAGTCCGGGAGAACAGACCAAGTGAAGTCTAATGCGGCGGAGGAAGAGCAGACTGAGAGATCGATGCAAGAGAGAGTATGAGTCCGAGGATCAAAATGGGTGTGAGTACCTGTATTTAAAACATGGAGGGGGTGGGTGGCAAGAAAAGCCTCTAACTGAATTCCACGGGAATCACAGTGAGACCCCCCCCCCAGAGGAAATGGTGGGCATTAAAATCACCAAGGGTAACAGAATCGGTGGCGGAAATGACGAAACAAGGAAGGCAAAATCCCGGAATAGATAATCCCCGAGAAGGAGAGAGATATAAAGAACAGAGCGTATACCACCTATGTAAGTGGATACGGGCTGCTGTGTAATGCAGCGAAGTATAAAACAAATAGCTGATGGTACGGAATATCAGTGCGGAGAAGAAGGCACTTTCATTAAAGGTCCCATCAGGAAAAGGATCTGAAGAATACAATAAATTATAGCCTGAGATGTGAGAAATAACAGCAGAGTGTAAATTTTGGTTCCTGTAAGCAAACCCCAACGGGGGCAAACTGGGGGATAACATCTGAAGCTCACCCCGATTCCCCCTGAGGCCGCGTATATTCCACTGTAAATAGGCCATGATTGGCAATGATAAAGATACTTGAAATCCGCAGGTAAGGGTTCCCTATGGACTAGAAGGGTTAGAAAAGTCCACATTTGAGGCGTGGAAAATGTTCAAGCAGCGAAGGAACGGTGCGCTGTGAAGAAAGGAGTTGCGCAGATGGAGCGAGGAGAGAGAAAGAGCGAAGGTGGATCATTTGTCCATTGATGGTTTGGTCTCTGCAATATATCAGAGATTGCTTCAAGTGTTTCGGAATTCAGAGATGTCGTATGGGAGACAATATTGGAATGGTAGGGGGAGGATGAGTAAAGATTGGAACTGTATTGGACTGTACCAAGGTAGGAGGGGGCGAAAGGGGGGAGGGAACTGGAAAAGCGTGGCGGGGGACAGAACAGGCAGGAACCTGGGAGGTGGCAGAAGAGGAAATAAACTTGGGAGGGAACAGGGGAGGAAGGTACATTATGAGGGGGAGGGTGAACCTCTGCACTTGTAACTGAGCCAGTGAGAGGGGAAGAACTAGGGACAGAGACAGGGAGGGTAAAATGAGGGGGTGGAAGAGGGGTAGGAGGTGTTCCCGGGGCCCTTTTTTTTTTGACTTTTGAGAAGTAGAGGGACGATTGGGAGGAGGTGTCGTACGAGGTCTCGTCGATACTGAGGCTTGTGAGAGAGAACTCGAAAAAAGCGAGATTAGACTGAGGCATTGAAGTAGGAGACGTCTGACCCGAGGACAGCAAAGGATTAGATACAGGAGTGATTATGGGAGAGGTAACCACAGAGGTGGGTGTAGAAGATGGGATACCAGAAGGGGGGTGGCCGTTTTGAAACCCCGGGAATAAGAAACACGTGGGGCCCCCCCTTTGGGAGGCGGAAAATGAGAAACTGCCATAACTGGCATAAGGGAGACCTTCTGTCTCTTTGAGATAACGGATTTCCCACTCGTTAAATAGACCTGACAACGGCGAGACTACGAAGGGTGAGCCTCATGACAGTTAAGGCAAGAGGGAGATCGATTGCAAGCGTATTAGAATGGTCATTGGCACCACAGACTGGGCATTCGGCGATAGATCTGCAATATTTCGCTGGATGGCCAAATCGCCAGCAATTTTTACACTGTTGTGGGTGTAGGGGTCACCTTTCGAACTTGTAACCGATGTCCTGCTATTAAACTGAGGATTTGGGGGTTCTCGGCTGTCAAAAGTTAAACGAGCCACATTGCTAGGATCGTCTCCGCCACGGGCAGGAAGAACGTAAGTGTCTACCTTGAGGATTGGGAGATCTTGGAGTTCCAGCTGTTCTAGAATGTTCCAGTGCCACATGTCTGGAAATTTTGTTGAAAATATGGCATGGGCAGAATGACGGTACCACTACAAGAATTGAGGGAATGATGTTTTTCAAGAGTGACAGGAACAGTATCGATATGGGAAAGACGAGAGAGCTCATGAGCCTGGGTAGCATTCTGCAATGGTAATGATGCGCGTACCGCTCTTAAGAGCATGAAAAGAAATATCTTTACCACCATGGCGTAGGGGTGCCTTGCCAATACTATGGTCAGAAAGATAGGAGTAGAGGAAGTTGGTCGTAAAGTGAAGAATTTAGTCCACTGTTCAGTCTGAACTGAGCGTGAAAGGGAGTGAAGGACATGGGCGATCGTTTCTGAGAAGAACGAGAAGGTGGAGAAGTATCATCAGCAGGTAATTGTCGTTGGCGTTTTTGGCGTGGGACCAGAGTTGGTCCGACGTGGAACGGGTCGGCGATTTGAAAATTGCCGCACCGTAGAGGGAGAGGCGGAAGCATAGTCAGAGGAGAGCGAAGGTCCGATAAATCGAAGGAGTCAGTCAAGGCCTCAGTACCTGAAGCGGGTGAGGAAACAGCACCGGCAATAGGTACAGAGGCATGAGGAATGTCTGAAGAGTGGTCCAAAAATGAGGCGGGGTCAGAACGGGGTGCGGTTCAAGAAGGGGCCCGGGGGTACCCGGTTCATGGACTAGGGCTGCCATGGTTAGGTTACTTCTTTCTTTTTGTTTTTAAGAAAAAAAAAGAAGAAAAAAAAAAAAATAAAAAAAAGAAAAAAAAAAAAGGGGGGCCGGGGAGGGATTTGGTCCTAGGAGGAATGAAAGGGCCAGAAATCTCCCTCTGCGCCCAAGAGGACCTCAGCACCACAAGTAGTGCAGATGCAGCATGGAACCTGTGCCATACCCTACCCATCATGCTAGTAAACTAACAATCCCGGGATAGCAACCTCACATCTGCCGAGCTACCTCGGTGGACAAAAAAGAGGCGGCCGGATATCCACCACAAAGCATACCTCCTTCGGCCCCCCACCCCCGGAATCCGAAAGGTGGCTTCCCGAGATACACTCGTCGCCTGAAAGACACCCCAAAGCTACTCCAGGATACCGGAGAGGGATCGGAACATCCCCAGGCGATCCAGATTCCACGGCAAACTACGCCAACCCCTAAGAACCTCAACGGAATGGGATGGACCCCCGGGATCCTTTCGTTACCTAGGAACTAGCGTGCCTGTGGGGAAAAACCCCAAAAGGGCAAAAAGAGGAAGGGCAAAAGGGAGGGGTGGGGAGGGGGAGGAATAAAGGAAAAAGGGGAGGATGGGATAGGGGAGGGGAGATTGGGTGGTAATTTTGGTTCGGTCTGAGGAAGAAGACCGATAGGTCTAATTCCTCAGACCAAGAGCCTCTTCACCACGCCAAGGAGCCCCCTTGAAGAGGTGGAGATATCGTAGGTTAAAGGTAGACACACTTGTTGGGGGAAAACTATATTTTTCGTTGAGAGGGGAGGGGGGGCCCCACCCGCCTTCCCTTGTCTGCTGTGGTCTGCCCCCCAGTGGAGGGAGGCAAGGTACGACCCTACACATGTGCATCCCGTGACGTCACAAAAAGCCACAGGCCTACAAGGGACCCATATCTAAAGCACATGGTGTACAAATTGCTATGCAAAATTTAATCAGGGAATACAGGGTCAGAAACTATGCTGCAGCTCGGTTGTTACGTAAGGTCCCGACATACACTACTATTATAGGCTGAAAAGGCAGGGGATCTGGGCTGATTCTTAAATAAAAAATTCATATATAACTTAAAAAACTAAGGGGTGGTATCATAAGGTTTTTTCGTAATGGGGTTAACGTTTCATTAAAAAACTAAAGAAAAACTTTGTCAATATGGAGGAATTGATCGATCGATCGTTTTCATCACCTACGGATTCTGGGAAAATAAATATTATATATACAAGGTGAAATTAACAGCAAAAGCTCCGTGCACCGACTTTTTGTCAAATTCTCAATACGGAGGGAACGGAACATGAAAATTTCTGACAAACTGTCCTAATGACAAAACACACTTTTGATAATTTTTTATTCGGAACTAATTATACAGACTATGTCATTTAAACCCAATTCTGCGGGGAAAGGGTTTACTATGCAAATGGTTATCATCTCGGGGAGGATCGAATTCCTCTCAAGGCAACACATCCCTTTGACTGAGAGAGATCGAAGGGTATCTACAAAAGAACCCCAAAAATCAAGTGATGGGGAATTACTAATTCGTCTCTGGGGAGATCAATCGACTATTCGATACAGAAATTTCTTGGTCTTTAAAAAAGTCACAAATGGGTGCTGGGGCTTCCAGTAAGAATAAGTTTCCGGAGCGGAAATGGGAAATCCCCAAACATGGGATGGGTTTTTTTGGGCTTTTTGACATCCTCGACAGAAAAGGGAGGATCTGCAGTAACTACATAACGTGTCCAATAAAGCATCGCGATACATTCGACTTGAGGAAAATTTTCAAAAGTGGATTAAAACTTTTGGGGATAGTCAAGGTCCATCTGGCAAACCCTTTCCCAGTAGGCTGTTTTTTTGGAATAAAGGTAACAGTTCTTTTTCTGGAGGAAAGAACAAACTCGGTGGAGTGGCTGACTCCCCCGGGTTTTAAAAAAATTAACGCTTTAACACGAAATTTGGGCAAGGGAAAACGAATCTATATCTCAAACTGCAAACAAGGAGAAAAAAAAAGAAAGGGTGAACAAGCTAATTCAATCTGAGTCGCACACAGTGCACGAGGTATCGCTAAAAGAAACTACACTTAAAAAGTTAAATGTAAAGGGTTATCGAGAAAATAACTTCTTACAATGCACTGATTACTGTCATGGGGATGGGTTTCCCCATCTGGAACTTGGGGAACAACAAGACACTCTAGTGAGAACATAGCTGTAACAGAGCGTTTTCTGCAGATACAGTACATCAACAAGGATGGCATTACTAGTTGCAAAAAATCTTTTTCTGACAAGGCACCCCCCTTTGGGGAGAAATATACTGAACTGCAGTCATTGCAGGGATAGCGTGACTCAAGGCAGTCTGGTGCCCCCGGGAACTTGAGGCATGGAACATTCCTGCAAGTCGAGATGTAGGGAAAACACAAATGGGAGTGACGGTTTACTATGCTGAGCTCGGCTACTTTAAAAAGTAATTCAGAATCTATAGGAACTTAATCTAACTTCACATTTCCACACTTTAAAAATCTCAATACAAGCTGTGAGAAAAAAAACACATTGCTCAAGGGTAGGTTTGTCTTTATCAGTAAGGGAATTTTGGGTCTGGGGGACTGTTCATATTGATTTTGACTGGAAGATACACTAAGGAAGTTCAAAAGTGACGGGGGACATCTTCTCATGAAAAAACTGAAGGGCATAAGTCAAAAAAAAATAGAGAAAAAGCCAGTAAGTTTAAAATGGAAAAAAAATTGTTTAAATTTCTGCATAAGTAATTAAAAATTGAAGGTCCGCAGTAAGAAAAGAATTTTCCAAAGAAAATATGCAATTTAACAAAACTGAAAATCAAGAGAACTTGTACTTTGCTCAAATCAATTTGCTCAACTTTTTTTTAAAATTTGAAGGAGGCCAGGGGTTGTCTTTATTTCAAGCAAAAAGGGAAATCACAATAAAATATAAAATGGCTCAAAAAAACTTTAAAAATTAAAACAACAAAATTCACTGAAAAAAAAAATAAAATGGCACAGAACAGAGATATGAAACTGCCTGAAAAAAAAACTGTGCAAATTGCAAAAATTGAAATCAAAAAAAGTTTTTGACACACTGCATAAAATTTTCTGAAAGAAAAAACTTTAATGAAACACAATATTTGCACAAAATTTTGCAAAATGATCAATGTGCAAAAAAAATAATTTTTTCCAAAAAAAGAAATTATCAAGGAATGAACATTTTAACTTTTAAACGCATTAAAAAAACACTTAACAAAAAAAAGAAAAATTTACAAAAAAGGGGAGAACTTAAAAATTCCCAAAAAGAGTGAATTTGTTCAAAAAAACTGAAAATTAATAGGTGCTAAAAAAACATAACAAAAAAAAGTTTTAACACTTACAGGATGAAAAACAAACACATAATAAACACAATCGGGGATTTCTTACAAAAAAACTTGTATGTAAAAAATTTTGAAAAAAAAAATGTTTTTGCCACTATTGTCTGTGGAAATAAGAAAAATTAGCACGGCTAAATGGAAAAAATATGAACAAAAAATGTTAAACACACGGAAAAAAAAAAAAAAAAATACCAAAACTGGGAAAAAAAAAAAATAACAGACAACACTGATTGTGATGCGATATGAGGGAAAAAAATTTACTAAATATTTCATGGATACGGGAAAACCACTGGGTGTTTTGAATGTAAAAAAATTTTCTATACTTCACTGGAATACTGAAAACCAAGGTGATTCTGAATGTAAACCAAGTTCTTACTGCTCATTTTGCACACACAACAAGGAAAACACTAAGTACTTTTTAAAAGTGTATAAAAAGAAAAACCCCACACAACAGACATAAAATAAGCACGAAAATAAAACTGAATTAAGGAGATTAAAAAAAAATTAATGAAATCAGTACATGAAAACCTGATTTGATCAAGGTCAAAAAAGCACTAAGGAAAAAATCACTGGGAACAAAAAAAGAAATGTCTAAACACTCGCAAATGCCCCTCTACGAAAAAAAAAAAAATTATTGTGTAAGACTTGAGAATGGATTGAGGGTTTGTTTATAGGGTCTTGCTGCTGTCCTCGAAAGATGATCGTAGAATTGCGCTTAAATCGACGAAGACAAACACCAGGAGGCTTTATAAAGGTGGTGCGAACACACCCAGCTCTGCCCCCCTTTGGTCCTTAAAATATGGGGCTCAACCCTTAGCAGTGCACCAAAAAAATGAAAAGTTTTGGGGTGGATAATGGGTGACTTTAGTTGGGTTGTGGGGTTTAACAGGCGAGACCGGGTATGGGGCGAACACGTGATCGTGGGGTTGGGCTTTGGGTTGAAGCGTAAGCCTCACTGAGAACCCCACACTGCCCGAAGATAATTCTAAAACCGGTGGCTTAAAATAAACCCACGAAATACTACAACACCACAAAGGGTGAAAAAAAGCACTCAAAAAGTTGGGGGCTTAAACACAAGCGATGAAGACTACTCACGTGGCTTGCTCGGTACGGGGGAAGACACCTGGGGTTTGTTGCTAGCTGGGTTTCTTAACCCTTCCACAGAAAGGTTGATAACTTCACACGAGAGACAGCGGGGTGGAAACTGGGTTGGCAGGCAAAATAACTGGATGGGGTAGGTAGGCTCGACTGGGCTCCTTGTTTTTACCCCCCACCCAGACTGGAAAGGGGGTTTTTTTTGCAAAAATCGGGGTAACCCCTCGGGGTGATGCAAAAAAGCAAAAAACACAATACAAAGGGGGCTGACCCGTGAATAATGTAGAAGCTGGTAGGAGCGGGGGGAGAAGCTGACTTGAGGTTTTGTGGCTGGCGTTAACCCCCGATAGGCCTACTGGGGAATGAAAGGCCGTCTTGCTGGTCGAAAAATTTATTCCAGAATGCTGTTAAAGCCGAATTACAGGCCCCCACTGCCACCATTTTCATAAAGGGTTCTTAAATGGGATATCGTGGTTGAAAGGGAGACACACTTTTTGGATGGTAATATTATTGTCAGTCTGAGAGGTGAGGGGTGGAGCCCCGCCTGCCTTTCTTGTCTGCCCCGGATGGGCTGCCCCTAGTGGAAAGGGGGGAGAGGGCGAGCCACAATGGGCATCCCGTGACGTCACACAAACCCCAGGCCTACAAGGGATTGAAACTAAAGCCTGGATGTAAATATGCTATGCATATAAAACGGGAAAAGGGATCGAATATGCTGACCATGACTCCACCCACAGGATGGGTAGGGGGTGCTTCTACCCACGGATGGGTATGGGGTAACTATTGCCCCCAGGATAGTTATGGGGGGACTACCACCCCACAGATGGATAGGGGGGACTACCCCCCACAGGACGGGATATTGCGGTTCCACCCACGGTGGGTACAGGTGACTACCCCCCACAGGGTGGATATGGGGACTACCACCCACAGGATTTTATTGGTTTACTACCAAATCGAATGGGGATTGGACGACTACCACAACAGGGTGGGTACAAGGGGACTAACACTCAGGATGGGGTTTTGGGGGACACCCCCACGGATGCATGTGGTGTGACACACCACCCCGGAAAGGGATAGGGGGACTACCGCCCCCATGATAGTAAAAAGGTGGGCCCCCCCACGGATGGGGTATGACGTTACTACAATCCACAGAATGGGGATAAAGGACCCCTCCCCCAGGATGGTTAAGGTACCATGCCCACAGGATGAGAGAGGTGACTACCACGGATGGGTTAATGTGACTACCACCCCCAAAAGGGGGGTATGGGGGGATCCACCAAAAGAAAAGGTATTGTGTGACTTTCCACCCAGAGATGGGTTTGGGTTATACCCACCAGGAGGGTATGGGGGGGACTACCACCTAGGGAAAGGGTAAGGTGTGACTACCCCCCACAGGGTGGGTGTGGGGACTACCACCCACAGGGGGTTTGGGTGACTACCACCCCCAGGATGGGCATAGTGGACACCCCCTACAGGATTTTTATGAGGTGACTAAAACCCACAGGATGGGGGATGAGGTGATTCCCCCCCGGGTGGGCATGGGGTGACAAAAACCCAAGGTTGGTATGATGTGACTACCCCCCACAGGATGGGGGTGATTACTTCCACCCACAGAAAGGGAGAAGCAAAAACACCCACGGATGGGATAAGGTGACTCCACCCCCAGCATGGATATGGGAAAAGGCTACCACACACGGATGGGGGTGAGGTGATACTGCCCCCGAGGATTGTTTGGGGGTGACTGCCCCTAAAATTTTTGGAGAGGGACTACCACCCAAAAGGAAAGGTTGGGGGGATACCACCACAGGATGCAAAACAGTAGACTACCCCCCACACGATGGGATGAGGGACTCCCCCCACAGGATGGGTATGGTTGATAAATTTAAATTATTATAACAAACCACCCCAAAGGGCTTATGGGGACACCACCCCCCACGGGTCGGTAGAGGTGGGCTAACACCACAGGATGGGTTTTAGTGGACTAACTCAAGAAAAGGGATGGTGTGACTACCATGCAAAAGATTGGGATGAGGGCAACCACCCAAAGATGGTATCGGGTGACACCCCCACAGGATGGGTATGGATAAACAAAACACAGGTGGTATTGTGGACTACCCCCCCCAGGAAGGGGGCGTTGACCCCGGAACTCTCTCCAGATAAACCTTCCAGATAAACATACAGGATGGGGATAGGGTAAGTACCACCCGCAGAATGGGGATGGGGAGACAACCACCCAAGGGTCAGTAGAGGGGGCTACCACCCCGCAGGTAGGTATGGGTGACTAAAACCCACAAAAAGTTATTGGTGAACCATCCACAGGAGGTTTTGAGAGACTACCACCCCCCTGGAAGAGTATGAGGCGAATACCATCACAAGATGGGGAGGGGACTACCCCCCCAGGTTGGGTATGGGGTGACTACCCAAACCCGAATGGGTATTGGAACTCCACCCCCCGGGTGGGTATGCAGGACTACCACACATTGGTGGGTATGGGTGCAACCCCCCACGGGGGTATAAAATGACTCCACCCACAGGAAGGGTGGTGATAACCATCAAGGGTGGGCATAGGTGACTACCCTCCCCAAAGGTGGAAAGGTGATACCACCCCAGGGGGGTATGGGGGACAACCACCCCCAGGACGGGATGAGGTAACTAACACCACAGGAATGGGGGGGTGACTACCCTACAGGATGGGTATGGGTTAAGTACCACCCACAGGGGGTATTGGGGGACTGCCACCCACAAATCGGGAAAAGTGATACCACCAAGGGGTTGGGGATGGGGGGGAAACCCCAACCACAGGATGGGTATTTCTAACTACCCCCACAGATACCCCTCAAGGAAGGTTCCTTGATGTTGGGAGGGGGGTCTTGATTTGGGAATTTGGTCTGTGCTCAAGTTCCCCAAATTTGCCTGAATGCCTTCCCCACCCCCCCCCAGGGCTGTATAATCCTCCTTTAGGGTTCCCCCTTTATTATAATAATAATAATACCACCCCCAGAATGGGTATGGGGTGACTACCACCCACGGATGGGTATGGGGGTTTCTCCACCCATGGGATGTTTGTGTACAACCACCCACAGGGAAAGGGAAAGGGGCCTACCCCCCCACTAATGGGTTGTTGTACTACAACTTAAGGAGGGATTTTTGCCTACCCAACCCAGGATGGGGAGAGAGACTCCACCCCCAGAATGGGTATGAGGTTTACCAACCCAGGGTTTGGGGATAGGGTTGTCTCATCCACTGGTTTGGGATGAGGTGACTACTATCCCCTGGGGGGGGTATGTTTTGATACCACCACAGGATGGGTATTACCCGGAGTTTA
>NW_026471259.1:0-12269 GCF_026875155.1 Cherax quadricarinatus | reverse complement strand
ATGGTTTGCCCGTTAAAAATAGGAGGGGAGGGGTTATTAAAGGGAAAGGTTTGGGGTTTTGGGGGAAGATGGAAGGAATTTTTTGAGGAATTTTTTAAATTTTGTGAAAATGGGGAAGCGGTGATTTGTGATAGGGAAAGGAGGAATAACTCTTGGGGTGAGGAAAGTCAGTTGGAGTGTGGGGGAAAGTTCGTGAGGCAGAGGTAAAATAAAAAGGGGGTAAGGCAGCCGGGATTGATGGGAAAAAGATAGAAATTTTTAAAAAGGGTGGGGATTAGTTTTGGAGTGGTTGGGCAATTTTTAATAAATGTATGGAAAGGGAAGGTCCCTAGGGTTGGCAGAGAGAATCCCAATATTTTTCCTTTGTATAAAGGAAAAGGGGGGAAAAAAGGGAGAGGAAAAAATTTAAAATGGGGGGTAAGTCGGGGAGTGAAACCGGGTAAAGTGTAGGGGAGAGTTAAAATTGAAAAAAATTTAAAGAAAAACGGAAAAAGGGGATAGCAGATGAACAAGGACCCTTTGGAAAGGTAGGGGGGGTGTGGACCGGGGTGTTTACAGTGAAACATATAAGGGAACAGAAATTAGAAAAGGGGCAAGAGGTCTTTGGGCTTTTAAGGGATTTGGAAAAGGCGTATGACAGGGTGGATGGGGGGGCAATGTGCGTTTTGGGGCAAGTTTTATGGTTTTGGGGGTGGGTTTACTAAAAAAAAAGCAGTGAAGATTTTTTAAAATGGGGATGGGTGGGGCTCAAGTTAGAGTATGTGGGAAAGGGAGGGGAATTTTTTCAAAAAAAAGTGGGGCCTTAGACAAGGATGGGGGAAATTTTCCCCGGGGTTTTTTAATTATTTATAGAGGGGGTTTGAAAAGAGAAGAAAAATGCGAGGGTTTGGCAAGAGGCGGGGGTTTTAAAAGATAAAAATCACCACAAAGTGGGATTGTCACAGTTTTCCTTTGCTGATGAAAAGGGGCCCTCTTGGGAGATTCTGAAGAAAGTTCAGAGAGGGGGGGAAATGAATTTGGTGGGGTGTGCAAAAGAAAAAAAATTTAAAAGGGGTGAATACAGGAAAGAGAAGGTTTAGAGGAAACAAAAAGTTTGGGTTTAGGGAAAGATTAAATTTCGTTTGGGGAGGGAGAGAGTAGGGAGGGGGGGAAAACGTTTTCAGAAATTTGGGAGGGGACGTGTCAGGGGATGGGCCCGGGGGGAAAGAGGGAGGGGGTATTGGAATTAAATGGGGGGAAAAAGAGTGATTTTTTTTGACTTAGGAGTCTGTGGAGAAAAAGAACTTTGTCCTTGGAGGCATAAAAGGGGAATGTATGAGGTTAGTTTTACCAACGCTCTTATAGGGGGGGGAAAACGTGGGTAAAATAAATGTTGCAGCGAGGAGAAGGCTGGAGGCGTGGGAGTCATGTCTGGGGGCAATGTGGGGTGTGAAAAAAATAATGAGAAAAATTTCCCGTAGTTTGGAAGGGGGAGGGGGTTTGGGGGATTAAAAAAAACTGTTGCCCGGGGAGGGTGGGGAAAAGGGTTTTGTTGAGGTGTTGGGGACATGTAGAGAGAATGGACGAAAAGGGAATGATTTTCAAAAAGTGTACAGTCTTTTGGGGAAAGGAAGGGGGGAAAGGGGTTTCGGCCTAAAAGGGGTTTTGGAGGGGGGGGGAAAAGGGAAAGGTTTTGTGGGGGCGAGGGGGGGGGGACTTCCAGCGGGGCTTTGGGGAGCGTGTTTTGATGGGAGGAATGGAGACAAATGGTTTTTTAATATTTACTGTGTTGGAGTGTGGGGAAAAAGAAACATTTTTAAAGGGGAAATTCAAAAAAACCCGGCGGGCCGGATTTTTGAGCCCTGGAGTGGGAAGTACGGGGGCCTGCCCTGAAGGAGGGGTTTTAAATGTTGCAGTTTAAAAACTGTAGTGGAAAGCCCCCTTTTCTGGAAAGCAGTGATGGAGTGAATGATGGTGAAATTTTTTTCTTTTTCGGGAAAACCCCGCCTTGGGGGGAATCGGCCGGTGTGAAAATAAAAAAAAAAAAAAAAAAAAATTAAAATATAAATATATATATATATATATAATATATATATAAAATTATTTTTAATTATTATATAATATATTTATTATATATATTTTTAGATATATAAAAATATTATATATATATAAAAATATATATGCCCCGGGGCAATGGGGCAGAACTTGCGATCTTGGTTTAAAATAGCAACTTTCAGTTCCAAAAAAGGAAAAGTAAAAATTTTGTAGGCAAAAATTTCCCCCCAAAAATCTTTCTAAACCAACGAAAAAAATATTTCACAGTGTTTGTTTTAGTATTAAATTTTTGTAAACAAATTTTAAAATATATTTATTTTGGGTTAGGTTTAAAATAAATTGCGTTGTTGAAAAAAAGGGTTTAGGAAAGGGTTTTTTTTTAGAGTCTTTTGGGGAAAAATTTAAAATTTTTTTTACAATAACAAAAAATGAAAAATATATTTTTAAACCCCGTAAAAGAAAAAATTTTTTGAAAGGATTTTAAATTTTAAATGAGTTCTTGCTAATGACCATTTTAAACTTTATTGGGCACACATATATATAAAAATTTTATATTTTTTTAATATATAATATATATTTTAATATAAATTATATATATTTTTATATATATATATATATTTTTAAAATACTTTATATATTTTATATAAAATTATATATATTTTTAATTTTTAAATATATATTTTATCAATATATAAATTTTAATATTTTATATATTAATAAAATATATATATATATATATATATTATATTACATATATATTTTTTATATTTTATATATATATATATATTATATAAAATATATTTTTATATATATATATATATATTTTTTTATATATATATATTATTATATAATGGGACACACAGACACACACAAGCCAGTGTGTGCGATTTTAGGTTTTGGGGCGAGTTGTGTGTGAGGCCCGGTTTGTGTAAAAGTTTGGGATAACCCAAAAAAAGGCCACGTCCGTAAACTCAGGAGCAACAAGAGCTTAAACTGCGTGCAGACTAAGCTGGAGTGTAAAAACAACATCAGAATGTTTTGTAGTGAGGGATTTTGCCGGGAAAATCCCCAAACCTCCCCTTTTTAGGCAGTTTAGGAAAAAACAAATACCAGTTTAGATTTTTTTTCCCTCCCAACTGGGAAAAAATTTATTCCCCAAAATTCTAATTACTAATAGGTTATACCCCTGAAGAAAAAAAAAAGGAAAAACCCCTTTGCCCGGAATAATCCCAAAAAAACAACCCGAAATTATGAGAGAGAAGCTTATAAAAACGTTTCGCCCAATTTGGACCTTTTAAACAAGTCCCACTAACAACGAAGGAAAAAGGAACCAGAATTATATTTTTTATATCTTATTTATCCCCTTGGAGATTGGGGATAGAAACGTAAATTCGAGCTACTGTGGCGCATTAAAAACTTTTTAATCGTTCACTAGTTACCCAGGTGGATAAAGATGTTTTTGGGGGGGCAAATCTTTTGCAAAATTTTTTTACCATACAAAAAAAACACTAACAATATACGTAAAAAATAATATATATATAAAATATATATATAATATATATTATTTTAATTATATTATATATTAATATAAAATATATAATATATAGGGAAAATGTTGTAGGTATATATATATTTATTTATATATATATATTTTATATAATATATATTTAAATATTATATATAAAAATTTATATAGATATATATAAAATATATACATATATATAGGGGGGTTTACCACCTCTGTAACGGTTTTTAGGGACCCTCATGCTCAGAGAAAAAAAAAACCTTCTTCAGGGAAAACTAAAGGGTTTTCCCCCGAAGCTGTTTAAAGGATTTTTTCCCCTTTACCCCCCCCCCAATTTTAATTAAGTATATTTTTTTTTAAAAAGGACAAAATACATTAAACAAAACATTCCAAAGATACTTTAAAAAAGTAAAACAACTGGGTAACTCAGGCTACATCTCGAAACTTCGTCCAGCTCCCTCGGGGGGCCGCGTCCCCAAATTTCTGCAGGCTTTTCCTTTCCTGGACTTAACACTGAGCCCTAAAAAGGGGAAGCTGCCGCCCGGGGGGGCCCTTTGGTTTTCTTTTGATGAATTTTTTCCCCCAGCTCTTTTGGGGAACTTTAGGGGCACATTTTGGTCCATGCCCCAAGGGGTCTCCGACCCTGTTGAGATGAAGTTATAGAAAGGGGGGAAGGGGTTTTCCCATTTTGCGGATCTTCTGGGTCCCCTTGGCTGGCAGCTCAAAACCCCCCCTTCCACACGGAGTAGGGCAAGTGGGGTGTCTCCCAAATTGTGGCGGCACAGGTTTTTAAGTCCCATCAATTGTTTTTCCACCTTTCCCAAGGTGCTTAAGGGCTCCATCAGGGGGCTTTTGATTTCCACAGACCGGGGAAATTTGGGGGGTTCCCTTTGGACGGGGGGGGGGCCTTGGCGAGGCTTCTCTTTTTTGTGTCTTTGCCCCCTCAGGGCCTGGCATTATTTCCCTTCTGCTGTGTCCCCACACGGACCATGAAGTCCGAATTGATCAGCTGTCGCCCCCGCAAATAAAACCTAGTTCGGTGAGGATGGGGGGCGGCTAGGGGAGAGGGAACACCAGTCCCCAATGGCCTCTGGGGTTTGTCGGTGCCCCAAAAGGAAAAGGGAAAAGGGAAAAAAGAAAATTCCTGAGTGGGGGTGCCTTACTGCCAGGAGCGAGTTTTGTCCTTTCCTGAGGCGCCCGGAGACATTGTTTGGCGGGTTTTTTCCTTATCGGTTTTCCCAGGGGGCGTTTGTGGGCTTGGGGGGAGCTGGTCTACTGGAGGAAACTGAAGGGGTGTCCCCCCGAAACCCCTGCTTTAGTAAATGGGGGAAACTTGACTCCTACCAAAGTCTTTCAAGGGGTTCGGGAACAAACTTTCTTGACTAATTGAACTGGGAAACCCCAAAAACCCAAGACAGAAAAAACAGGTAAAACAACATGCGTTGCTTTTGGCACCCCTATACCCCCAGGGCGCCTGGGGGATTGCCTGACCCCATTGTGTTTCCCCAGTGAACGGTTTTTGTGTTTTCTTTAAAAGGTTTACCCAGGTGTGCGTCTTTTCGTCGAGTGTTTTAGTTGTCAAAAAAGGGTGCAAAACCTAGGAAAATAAGTGGGGGTTTTGGAAAAAGTAAGGCCCTTTTGGGGGGAGATACAGAGCATCATGGGGATCAAGATTGTTTATTTTTTCCCCTTTTTAACCATTCTCATTTAAGGAACATTCAATTTTTCCCCCGGGGGGGCTGTGGCGTGGGTTGGGACCCCCGGGGGGCTCCCAAGAGGGAATGTTTGGGCGGAATGGTTGTAGAACTTTAGGAGGATTTTTCGCACAGCATTTATTATTTGCCCGGTTTGGCCCGGAAATTTCACAAATTTGGGGGGATTTAGGATATCCCAAATCTTCCCCTGTGGTTTTTAACCCGGTTTTAGGTCCCCCTTTCCAGGGACTCTTCGTTCCTGCCAGAGTGCCATCCCCCAGGTACCGGGTTTGAGCTCGCTGCAAAAGGGGGAAAAATTAGTTTTTCTTTGCCCCAAACCCGAAAAGGAAAATGGGGCAGTGGGTCACCTCTGAAAAACCTTCTAAAGGGGAATTTTATGTTCTCCAAACAAAAGGAAATTTAGGGTTTGCTGTTGGTAGGTCCCTTTATGTAGGCCCTTTCCACAGCCGGCCCGCTTCACTCCTGGAGAGACCCCAAAGCCCGTTGGGGTGGCGGGGGTAAACGGCAGCTTCCCAGGGGAATTTTTTCTTAAAAGCTGCTTTGACAACGGGGAAAGGCGAAGAGTGTTTTCCCTCCGCAATGGGGCTGATTCCCACACCCTTTTTCTTTAACGCACTTTGGAGGTTTTCCCAAAAAAAAAAAGGTTTAATTTTTTGGGGTTCGCCCAGCCAGCCAAGCAGTTTTTGACGAAAATTGTTAACTCGGTGGAAGAAAATTTATGCAGATGCACAAGTACTTGGGTTTACCATCTCTTTTAGGGGCGAGGTCGGGAAACCCCGTGTAACCCCTGCAGATCGTGCTGGGAAAAGACACAATCGCCTTATAGACTTCCCATTCGGGAAAAAAAATTGTTCAAATGATTGGGGGGCTTCCCCCCAGGGTTTTTCGTTTTTTGGCTTGGTGGGCCCCGGGTTTGGAAGGTTTTCTCCCTTTGTGGTGGGGCCCTGGGGGGGCATCTTTGGGGGGGTACATGCGGATTTTCTCCAAAATGTGTTTCCTTCTTCGATTTTTTTTCTAAACCGGGGCAGATTTTCCCCGTTTCGTGGGGCTTTTTTTTGGGTCTCCCCCTGTGATTTTCCGCGATGTGGGGGAGGGGACACAATTATCCGTTTTTGGGTACTGCTCCCCTGCCTTGATAACTGACGTGGTTAGCAGTTTGGGCCCCGTTTCAGGAACTGCAAGACAGACATTGGGCCCAAAAAGGAGTAGGTTTTTCGGGCCTCCTTTTCTAAGGGTTTGGGGGGAACCCCTTTACCTCTTTAAAAGGTCTGGTAATTTCCCCCCGCCGCATATGGGGGGGGCCGCTTTTGGGATGTGGAATAGGGGTTTCTGCTAGCATGGGTTTTGAATGCCAAAAAGAAGGTTTTCGCCAAATGAGGAGGGTGCGATTTTGGGAATTTTTTCATCTGCCTTGGGGGGCTGTGGGCTGATCTTGGGTGGGAAACATATGTGATCCCCCACACCCCAAAGGGGTGCACGAATGCGGATCCTGTTGCGTGCTCGAAACTCTCCACACACCTGACATGTGGGCCCCTTTTTTTCTTGGGTTTTGGTGCAGTGTTTCCCCCGGGTATGTTGGGTGGGGTGGCTTTTTCAAACTACCGTACCTCAAACTGTGGGTAAGCCCAAACCCCCATGGGCCATACCGCATGTTGTTTTGTTGGTGGTGGGGGGGGGGGGAAGGGGGTTCCCCCCATCCCCCCGCCATCCCAGCCTAGGACCACGACTTCCCGACCAAGGGGGTTGCCGGGTTTTGTGTCCCCCCAAAATTTAAAGGGCCCCCGCTCGGGTACTCCCCCCCCTCATTTCCCCAGCATTCCCTGCTGTTTCCCGCCCCCCCCCACAGGGGGCGCCCTCCCACCCCCACGATAAACAACAATGTACAAATTTGCCTTGGGGTTTCCCCGGAAAACTTCACGACCCGAGCCAAAGCCCCCCATTTTACGAGGCATTGCCGGGGGGTACTAAGGGGGGTGTGCACTCAAAACCCCAACTGGGAACAAACCCGGGGCACACATTTGGGTGCCCAGGCTCCAGGGAAAACTCCAAATGGGAAAAAAACCCAAAACCTCCCCCCGCAGACAGTGCTGAAAAGGGTACCGTGAAATTCACCTCTTTCAGAGGCCTCCCAAAACTTTTTAAACAAAATTTTAAAAACCACCAGGACCGACACACATCCTCAAAGCAGGCCCCGCCCTCAAGCTGCTAGCAAATTCACTGCCTTCTGAAACAAGTCAACGATGCTCCTTTTAAACAACGATCCTTGGGACTCTTCTGCTTTTTGGCCAAAGTCGTTTGGCTGTCCCACCAAAAGGGACAAATCACTAGGGAACACATGTTATTTTGGGCCCAAAAAGCATTCCCAAAGGGGTACAACCTGTCTGTCTCCCCCCCCAGGGGTACAAACACCCGCCCGGCCAAAAAGGGCCCAAAAAAGGGCAACCCCACCCTCAAAAAATCAGAGCCCAAAAAAAACAAAAAAATAGAAGAGGGGAAAACTATTGGGGGCCTTTGGGGTTTAACCGTGAGGTTTCCCTCGCTCTCAAGGACGGTCCCGCACGGCGAAGCTCTGAAGGAAAAAACATCCCCCCAGGGCTCCCCTACCAACATTTTCCTCCCCTGGCATTGCAGGGAGGCAAGAACATTCCCAACCTGAAAAGGATGCGGTGGATGTGAATGGGACCAAGGGCCCCCAGCCAAGTTTCAAGGGTTTAAGGGGAAAAAAGGAAGAGGCCCCCCCCCTTCTTCTCAACCGGTTTAAGTTTTAAAAAAAAAACCCCCGGGGGTTTAAAAGGGGCCCCGTCTGAACTCACCAAAAAATTTTTCCCAACCCTTTTCCCGGCTGGCAGTGTCCCCCGAGGCCATCAGACCCCCTCTTTTTGGTTTCCTCAATTTTGTTTCCCCCCCGGGGAAAAGGATGGCGGAATCAGGGCCCCTTGCAGTAGTTTAAAATCCTTCGGCGCCCCAGTCGCCAAGGTTGCAGGGAAAAGGGTGAATCAAGAGGGTGCTGCAATGCGAAATTTAACTCAGTCGGTTTGGGGTTCAAAAAGGGGGGTGAAGCAGGTGCCATGCAGCACCCAGTATATAAAAAAAACATGTCCGATGAAAAAGCCCCTTTGGGCAAAATTTGGAAAAATTTGCCAACGCTTTCAAATCAGTCAGAAAGGGGTGCTGCCTCAAGCGTTTATACAAAATTCCCTTCCCTTTATCCCCTTCCTAGAATCGTGTTTTGGGTGCTTCCAAACTATTTTTTGGGGACCCTGAAATTGAACTCATGGGAAAGGGGGTGCAAAAGGGGGGGCCCTCTCGCCCCCCTTTTTATTTGGTTTTGGGCCCCAAAAAGGGAAATCCCCCCCCCCCCGGAGGCACTCTCCAGCGAGCTCAAATCTGGTTCCCGGGGCGACGGTACCCAAAATGGGACAAAAGAATTTTCTCCCAGGGACATCAGTAAAATTTTAAAAACAAGGGAGAAAGCCTGGGCCTTCCTTTTTTTAAAAAAAACCCCCAAAATGTGAAAAAGTTTTTTTTTACCAAACAACAATTGATCCCGAAAATTAGTGCCCTTTTACTAGGGCAAGAGCCCTTTTATCCCCGCCCAAAAGCACCCCCTTGGTGGGTCCTCTTTGGGGCCAATGCCATCGATCTGAAACCTAGGGGAAAAAAATCTCAGACCTTTCCGGGCGAGGGGGAAACCCGGTGAAAAACACTGACACACTGATGCCTTCTTAAACCCAAATCAAACCCGGTGCCTGTCAACCCAAAACTTCCTTTCTTTCTGAGATGCTCCCCCCCTTCAGAAATCCCAAAAATCAAGGGAAAATGAAATTTCCCCTAAAGACCATGCTTTGAGGGGTTTTTATTGAATCTTTCCCCTTTAAGAGGGGCAGTGGATGCAAGCCTCACTTCCGGGCAGGCTTGGGGGGGCTAGGAGTAAAAGGGGAGATCCTCCCCCGTTTGCGCCCACCAGCCCTTTTCCCATCCTCCTTTCCCTTGCATCCCAAAAGAGTTTGGAAAAAGACCAAATTTTTTTCCCCGGTACCCTCACGACCAGCCGGAAAAGAAGCCCCAGCTAGGCCCGTTCCATCACTGAATTAGGGAAAATTTAAAAAAGAAAATTTCGACTACGACTTTGGTTTTTTCCCGACTTTAAATTTTTTAAAAACCCAAAGGGTTGCCCAAAAAAAAAGGGAAAAATTTGGCCAAAAACAAAATAAGACCAAAGCCCCCCCCACCCCCAGTCGTTCATGTCTAACGGGGTGACACAACATCAGGGGAAAACCCCAAACGGTTTTTTTACTGTTTGAAATGGGCTACTCAAAGCAAGTATAGCTGTTTAAATTTTTTACCGGGGACGCCAGTACAAAAGTATGGAGATTATGTAAGAAAATAAAAAAGGCAACACGTTACAACACTTGATTTTTTGGGTTTCTAAATATTCAAAAGGGTTTGGGGGACGTATCCACCCTTTGGGACGGATATGTGAATGAACTTGTTATTAGCCATTTTCTAACTTTTTTTAGACCATTTTTTTAATTATTTGACCATTTTCTAAAATTTTAGACCATTTTTCCCAACTTTTTAGACCATTTTCTAATTAAATTTGAAACCCTTTTTAATTATTTGAAACCCTTTTTTTAACTTTTTTGACCATTTTCTAATTATTAGACCATTTTTTAAACTTATTAACCATTTCTAACTTTTTAGAACCCTTTTCTAACTTATTAGGGCCATTTTTTTAACTTAGAAAAATTTTTTTAAATTAGTAATAATTTTCTAATTATTAGATAACTTTCTAAAATTATTTTGTCAATTTTTTTTAACTTTTAATTAATTTTTTAACTTATTAGATAATTTTGTAAATTTTGGTAAATACTCACTGTTACGCTAGAAGAATATTCCCATTAGACGAAATAATAATACATAAAAAACTGTAGTATCATGATGTATGTCTAGAAGATCTGAAAAAGACCAATTATGACCTTTGCAATCTCACATGGAGACCATGCCTAGCTCTTCTAGGGTAGGGTAGGTGCCGGAGCCCGAGCTTGCAGCTCACAAGACTGTCATTCCCAAGGGACCCCCTGAGGCGGGGATGATAGGCCAGAGAGGCCTAGCTTCTCCTACGAGAAGCTAGACCTGGGGACATTTTGGTCCCAAAGATGAGGGGGTACTTGTGCCTCCTCCCATGGGAGACTTAGGTCTCAGACACCCCCTAAAGAGGGAGCCAAGGCCGGGCCCCCACTTGGAAAAGGCCCGGGACGGGGAGAAATACCGGAGAATCTTTAATAATAATAATAATTGCAATCTTATTTTTTTTTTTTGCTCTATTGACTACATGATAAGCTTCGGGAACGAAATAGAGGCGACTATATAAATATTTTCTGGCATGTATATGTCAGCTCATCCTTCTAATCAAAGTTAATATATCAGCTGTGTGTCTATGACATTTGAATGGAATTTTAATTTCCTCAGTAGTCTCTGGCGTGGAACTCTATCGAAAGCCTTACTGAAGTCCATATACACAATATCATATTCATTACCATGATCTACCTCCTCAAACACCTTAGTGAAAAAATTGAGTAAATTCGTAAGACAGGAACGCCCCCTTTGTAAAACCGTGTTGAGATTCATTAACATCTGTGCCTGTCAAGATGGCTTCGAATTGCTTTGGCAATTTTTGGATTCTCACAATTTTCCCACTAGGAGGTAAGGCTTATTGGTCTATAGTTGGGAAGCCAAGGGCCTGTCACCTGCCTTGTAAATAGGTATTACATTTGCCATTTTCCACTTATCAGGCACTATGCCAGTTTGTAGTGTTTATGTTAAAAGATTAGCCAAAGGTATTTGCTAAGTTCCCTTTTACATTCCTTTAACATCTTGCAAACAGTTCATCAGGGCCTGGGGATTTGTTAGGTTTTTAGTTTCTTATTTGTCTGAGGACCCATGCCACTAGTTACCGCAGTCGTACATAGTTTATTATCACCCTGTTTACATAATCTATTATTTCAGGAATATCGCTAGTATTTTCCTGGGTGAAAACTGAGAGGAAGTAGGTATTTAGAATTTCACACATATCCTTATCACTGTCAGTGATCTGACCAGAGTTACTTTAAGTGGGCCAGTCTTGTCCTTAATCTTACTTCTGTTACCCGAAAGAACCCTTTTGGGTTAGTCTTGAATCCCTTGTGACCTTGCTCATAATCTCTTTTTGCTTTTCTTATTACTTTCTTTATTTCTCTCTTTAATTGAAAATATTGATTTCTTGACTGCCCCTCCCTCTTTTGATACGCCTATTATGCCTCTCTTTTGACAATGAGATGTTTTAATCATTGTTCATCCATTTGGGATTATTTTTGTTAGATCTAATTTCCTACTCGGAACAAAAGCTTTTCGGGCAGCTAGAACTATGCTCTGAAAAACGTCATATTGGCATTTCCACATCCCTACCTGACCCATAGTCACGACATCCCAAAATTTAGCCCACCAGTTAATTTTTTCATCCCATGAAGTCGGCCAAGCGGGAAAAACTGGACAGAGATTTGATTGCAGTTTTCTGGGTAATTCCATGATATATTGAAAAATAAGTGATTTTTGGACACTTTCCACAAGCTCATCATTAACCTCAAGTTATTAATTAGTGAATCTTGGGTTTGGGAAAAACCAAGTCAAGCAGATTGTTTCCTCTAGTTGGTTCTGTCACAACCCGTTCTAAAAAGCAATCCGGAACCGTATCAAGAAAGTCACTAGACTCAAGATTTCCTGTCATAGTGTTCCAAACAAATTTTTCTAAGTTAAAAACTCCCCTTATCCAATATTTTAATTAGATGCCTTACGAAATTTGTCCTAACGCTTACTGCCCTCCCCTTTAAGGTTTGGGGGCCCCATAAATCACATCCCAAAAAAAAAAATTTTTACGTCCCTCGAGAAACTCTAAAACCCAAAAGATTGTGTTCGATGTTTTTAAAACTTATATCATGTCTAAGACACAATTTAAA
>NW_026471258.1:0-10954 GCF_026875155.1 Cherax quadricarinatus | reverse complement strand
TCTTTTATACCCCTCAATCATGCCCCTCTTATTCTACATTTTTTGGTCAGTTTCAGTGCTCTCAGACTATAGGCCAGTCGTTAGAAACCTACTGTCCCTGAACTTCTGGAAAGACAGGTAAGTAATAGGTGATGGTGAATGGACTTCTGCGCCAGCCTTTGTCGGGTGTGGACGTCTCTTTCGCCTGAGTATCAGTAAAAATTTCCCCCGTTCTCTTTGGGACGCTTGTCCTCAACTATTTTGCCTGCCGGGCACTTTACAAGAGGGGCACTTGGTCATCGGATTAATTTTAGCCAGCTCTATTTTTCAGTTCTGCGGAAAATTCTTTAACGGTATTTGGTGAGAAACCGGTTACTGAACTCAGGTGGGGGTGTGTGGGGGGTGTCCCGCTCTGCTGGGGCTTGGCAAGGGGGTCCACCGGATCTGATTGGAAACTTCAAGTTTCTGTCTCTATTTACAAAGGAACTTGTTTTCCTTTGTTTTTCATAGTCCAACTTTGGGCAACAAAATCTTCCCCGAACATCGGGAAGCCGGGCTCGATACAGCTCATCCTGTCAGTGGCCCTGATAAACCCAATAAAGAAGAAAGAAGTGATGGTGAATGTGTTTCATCTTTCGTGTCTAACTACCTTGCTGAAAATTAACGGATGTAATAAAAAAAACTGTATTGCTTGTGATATTTTCCAATGGTTCAGAAATACTTCCAAAAAAATTAACATGTATTTATTTTTTTTTAACTTATTTGACGATGAAATAAATTTGATTTAATCATTTTTTTTTATGTTTGAAGCAATACCCAGCAGATAAGAACATGAGAATAATGGAACACTGTAGTAGACCTTCTAATTTAGGCTGAGTTACTCTTGCTCTCACACAACAATTGTTTTTCCAACTTTTTTTTAAATAATATTTCAAGATATTATCAACTTAAAATGACGTTTCACTCCTCAAGGGAGGTGTCTTGGCGCCGACTATTAGGACTCTTGATCCAAGGGGTTTGGCCTGATGTTTACATCCTTAAATCGAACCTGCTTGCTTAAAATAACCTCGAGCGCAGTATGACGCCGACGGGTTTAGCGCTGACTGCATGAATGTACAGATCAGGGAATGGAGGGATATGTTAATTTTGTTAATATGGCGTGTAGAAGTGGTATACCTGCTATACCTGTTGTTCACATGGCGTGTACAAGTGGTATACCTGTTGTTAACATAGCGTGTACAAGTGGTATACCTGTTAACATGGAGTGTACAAATGGTATACCTGTTGTTAACATGGAGTGTAGAAGTGGTATACCTGCTGTTAACATGGCATTTACAAGTGATATACCTGTTGTTAACATAGCGTGTACAAGTGGTATACCTGTTGTTAACGTGGAGTGTACAAGTGTACAAGAAAACGGGCGCTCACCCAGCGGACACCCAAAGAAAACGGGAGCTGGGTGACTCACCCACACCCTGCACCCACTGCTCCAATCTCGAGAAAATGCTGATTAAGACAACAGCAACCCAAGTGATGTTGTTTGTCTGAGTGTATATATATATACACAGTGTTTATAATGTTTATAGACAGAAATTAAGAGACAAGATTGTGTTAAAGTTTGTTTCTTATAGATCTACCTGTTATATTAAAGGAACTTATATATAAAGTGTAAGCTTTCAAATATATATTAACAGTGAAATTTATATATGTGTAAGTAATATTCACGTGTGATTACAGTTATACAGTGACATTTATAGTGTATAGTGAATGAAGTGTATAACGTTATTTACGATTAATTATCCTGGCAGGCTGACACAGCAAAACTCTAAGCCATAAACACCAGCCACATGTACGGTGTACCCTTCATGGTCATTGACCCTGAGGTTAAGCTTAGTGGGTCAGTAGTGTCTGACTCGATTATTGCTGACTTAAGCATAACAAAAACTCAGCTGTTTATAGCAGTACAGTGTTTTTTAAACACTCTAAGTTTTGTGCTGGAATTTTCAGTATACCATTAAAATGGCTTGTTTGAAAACTCAGTTTCAGTCTTTACAGACTAAGATTACACAATTAGAAAATCTAATTTCAGCTGTTAGGATTATCTCAAGATAAAAACATAGTTTTGTGATCTTGAGGTCAATTTAATTTTTTACACAACTATAAAATAAAAAATTCAGACAACACATTAGAAAATAAATTTCTTGAATCAGACCATTGGGGATAAATTTAAAAATTTTTGGATACTTTTAGTGAAAAAAATTAAGGGGGACGGGAGTACGGGCTATCTCCATAAAACCTGTCACAGAGACCTACAAATAGTGGGCACCACCTGTTACACCGTAACAAAAACAATGTCCCATTACCAAAGCTTACCACTTTTCCTTTAACCTATTTTCCAAGGTCAAAATTTAGAAGAATTCATTAGTGGTTTTCAACCATAGTAAATTCACGAACTGACATAGACAGATTGCAATTCAATTATTTTAAAATGTCCTGTGAAGGGAAAACCCTAGAACGATTAACATTTCTGGGGGTCAAAGGAAATTTACAAATAGCCTTTCGTGTCTTAGCAGACAATTACTTCGATCAAAAAGGGGCTAGAATTAGACATGCAGTCTTAAATATCAAGCTTGAAGCCCCCCAAAACTTTTATTCAACTTACGGGTTTTAGAATCACTTTAGAAATAGCTCATATCTCTGGGTGCAAAATATACCTAAACAATGTGTTTGGGTTTATCATGGTATTGTACAAAAAGTTGCCCACAAACTATTGAACGATTAAATTTTATGTTCAATAAACGCTTTTTCCCTTTTGTGAAAAAATTAGCAAGGGTTACAAACAATATTTCATGCATGCAGCAACGGAAAAGAAAAAAAATCCACAAATCCAGTGGATAAAAAACCCTTTCAACTCATAAAAAAAAGAGATCACCCCCCACAAAACCACATAAGGGAAACCCATATGGGATTTATAAGCTTAATACAATAACGTAAACAGACGCATACAAAACGACCCCAAAATGTGTACTTTGTGGGGAACCAGGGGCACAGTATTGTAGTCAATACACATCAATGGGGCACGAAAAACAACGATTCATCAGCTAAAAGAGGGCATCAAGTGTTTAGGTGAACACAAGGGGGGGAAAATGCTCACTGAAAAGTTTTTTAAAATGAAAGGGATGCATCAACAGCATTATGCCCAAATACTTTTGCTGAACGCAGCAGCTTCCACAGAATCGGAAGTAACAAGCAAAAGCATTAAAGTGAGGATAATTTTAAAAACCCCGCTCCCCAAGCTCGAGTTGAGTTTTTAAAAATTCCAAAAAGGAACAAATCAACCAAAACCCAAAGAAAAATTTTTTCAAACAAAAAAACAACCCAGCCAAAAACATTAAATACTTTTTTTTCCCCAACAAAAAAAATAAAAACCACCCAAAAAAACCCCAAAAAAGGAAAAAAACAAAAGCATAAATTTACCTAACGGAACCAAAAAAAACTTTCACCCGAAAAGCATAACGTACCCACAACAACACCAAAAGCAAAAATCAAAAAAGATTTTAACCGGGCAAAAAATAAAAAAGTTCCTTTCAAAACCAGGGCCCCCGGCCCCCCTTCCCCCCCGGGGAACTTTTTTGCGGGTTCCAAAACCCCCCGCAACCCCCCGCCCAAAAAGGGCCGTTTAAAAGGGCTTTTAATTTTAAAAAACCCCCCAAAGCCAAAACCTTTTTCACCCAAAATAAAAAAGGGGGCCAAAAAAACCCCCACCCTTTTCCCCCCCCCCCCCCCGGACGGAAAAAACAAAAGATCAAAACCCACCGTTTTTCCAAAAAACGGGCAAAACAAAAAAGGGTTTGCCAAAACCCCCCCCCCCCACCTGGGCCCCCAAAATCAAAAAACCCCCACCCACAAACCCCCCCCCCCCCCGGAAGCCCCCCCCACCCCCAAACCCCCCCGGGGGGCACCCCCAAAAAACCCCAGCCTTTTGGGGAAGGGGGCACAAGCCCCCCCCCCAAAAAGGGGTGGGGAAAAATTTGCTTTCCAAGGGGAAAGGTAAGGGCCCCCCCAAGGGGTTTGGGGGAAAATTAAAAGGGGGGGGTTTTTGGGGAAAGGGTTTCACGGGGACGCTTGCTGGGGACTGTGTTGGGGGAAAACGGAAAACAGTGGGGGAAAAACAAGTCGTAGTTTTAAGTAAGGGAAGGGCCCAAAAAAAAGAAAATAAGTCATTACTCCCCACCAGGGGAGTCAGAAAAGTTTTCTGAAACCACTCCACTACGTGTTGTTAAAATTGCGCGCACGTAAAATAAAGATGTACAAGTACCAGTGGTCAGCCCGTCATACTCAGTGGTAGTCGTCACGTGGGCCAGCCCCTGAGCTGCTTTGGGGATTAGTGGGGAGGGTTAAAAAGCATGGCTTTGCTTCTGCAGTTTTTTAAAAAATTGAGGTTTTTGGAGATTGAAGGAGGAGGTCTTGTTTTCCCCAGGAGGAGATTAGGAGCAAAGGGTCCACCTCAATGGGTCTGGGAGAGAGTTGAGGTGGGGAGTTGTGGGGAATGGGGCTTCTGCAGCGAGTGCAGTCGGGTCTCTCCTGTGGGAGGCTGTAGTTGGGGGGGCAGCAAGGGCTCCAGCAGTGGGACAGCCAACCTGCTACAAGGGGCGATAGTTCACAGTAATGGAAGGCGCACAGAGTAAGGAAAGTTAAGATTGAAGATCTGAAGGTAGGAAAATCGTTCTCTGTTCTTCGGGTAATGTCTTCAGGGGCCAGGGAAGGGGTAAGGGTACTACTGCCCCTGCTAATGGAGGAAAGGAAAATTTTTGTGGTTGGTGACTCTCAGGGAAATACATTGACCGGGGTTTTTGTAATAGGAATAAAAGATGAGAGATAAGGGAACTTGCAATCCCATTCATTGAAAACGGAACAACTTTTAATGGCAAACTGATAGTATCAAGGGAGGGGGTACTCTCTCGGGGGCGGGGGTGGTAGCACTTGCGACTCGTTGAAAGGCCTTGGGTGAAATGCCTAGATTTTTAAACTGAGGGAAGATAAGGTATGGTGTGTGGGGAAACAAGCGGGTTGCAACATTTGGGGTTGGAAACAGTAAATGTATAAAAGGCATTCAGCAAGAATTTTATAATAAAGACAATAGATCAGGTCAGCAAAAAAAGGGGGGACAGCAGAGGGCAGCAAGGGACTAGCTCCCTTAAGGTTTACTATACTAATAGCGGGAGTGTAAGAAAAGATAGATGAGCTAAGATTAATTGCAAGTGCAGGAAACATAGATATTATTGCTATAACAGAGACCTGGCTCAATCTGAAAGTAAGAGATCCCTCTGAATGTCACATACAAGGCTATAAATTATTCCACACTGACGGGGTCAACAGGAAAGTGGTGGAGTAGGGGATGTAGTCAGAGAAAATTTTAAATTGTTGTGTTAGACAAGATATTAAATTAGAAGCGTCAGCCACTGAATCTGTTTGGTTACAGCTTCTCGGGGGCCGAGAAAACTAATTTTGGGTGTGATTTACAGGCCCCAAATCTTGATAGGGAGTGCAGTAAACTTCTATGGGACGAAATTCGTAAGGCATCTACATACGAAATGTTGTGCTAATGGGAGATTTCAACTATAGACAGATTAAACTGGAGCAATTTGACAGGAAATTTTAGAGTCAGGTGACTTTCTTGATACGATCCAGGATTGTTTTTTAAAACAGTTTGTGACAGAGCCAACTAGGGGAAATAACCTCCTTGACTTGGTTCTTGCCAGTAGGGAAACACTAATTAATAATCTTGAGGTTAATGATGAGCTTGGGGAAAGTGATCACAAATCACTCAGTTTTTAAAATATCATGGAATTCCCCTAATAATGGCAATCAAGTCTCCTTTCCCCGACTTTCGCTTGGCTGATTTCATAGGACTGAAAAATTACTTAGGGGGGCTGAACTGGAATGAAACCCGACTAAGGTCAGGTAGGTGGTGATGGTTGGGCCCATATGATGCTTTCCAGGGCATAGTTCTAGCGCTCAGTCAAATTATGTTCCAAAAAAGGGAAATCAGATCAAACAAAAATATCCTAAATGGATGAACAATAGATTAAAATATCTGATTGGTCAAAAAGAGAGGCATATATAGGCAAATCAAAAGAGGAGAGGGGCAATTGAGAAATCGATATATTTAGTTAAAGAGAGAAATAAAAAAGGGAATTAGAAAAGCAAAAAGAGATTATGAGGTTAAAGTTGCAAGAGAATCGAAGACTAACCCAAAAAGGGTTCTTTCAGGTATACAGAAGTAAAGATCAGGGACAAGATAGGCCCACTCAAAAGTTCCTCGGGTCAGCTCACTGACAGTGATAAGGAAATGTGTAGAATTTTTAACACATACTTCCTCTCAATTTTACACAGGAGGATACCAGCGATATTCCAGTAATGATAAAATTTTGTAGAACAGACGATAATAAAAATGTGCACTAATTAGGTCACAAAATGACATGGGGCCCCTTTGGGAAATAGATAAATTAAAACCTAACAAATCCCCAGGCCCTGATGAACTGTAAAGCAAGGGTTCTAAAGGAATGTAAAGAGGTGCTTAGCACACCTTTGGCTAATCTTTTCAACATATCACTACAAACTGGCATGGTGCCAGATAAGTGGAAAATGGCAAATGTGATACCTATTTTCAAACAGGTGACAGGTCCTTAGCTTCGAACTATAGACCAATAAGCCTAACCTCCATAGTGGGAAAATTTTTGGAATCAATAATTTCCGAGGCAGTTCGTAGCCACCTTAAAAGCATAAAATTTAAACAACGAATCCCAGCATGGTTTTACAAAGGGGCTTTCCCGCCTTACAAATTTTTTAAATTTTTCACTAAGGTATTTGAGAGGTAGACTGGGAATGAAAATGAATTTTGTATATGGGCTTCATAAGCTTTTGACAGGGGCCCACATCAAGACTATTGAGGAAAATTAAAACACATGGAAAGGAGGAGAAATTTTTCCTGGAAGAGGGAGGTTGACAAATAGGCAGCAAGAGTTTGCTAAATGGGGAGAAATCAGAGTGGGGAAATGTCACAGCGTGTTCCCAGGGGGCATGTTGGGGCCCCCGCTGTTCACAATCTACATAAACACATAGATAGGGCAAAAAAAGCGACATCGGCAAGTTTCCGATGACACCAAAATAGCCGTCGAAATTCATTTTGACGAGGGGGATTCACACCCAGAAGATTTGAATAGACAGACAGTGGTCAGAAGTGGGAGATGCAGTTTAATATAGAAAATGCAAAACTAAAGTTGGACAGGAAATAACCATGCCACATATAAACTAAATAATGTAGATCTTAATATTACATTGCAAAAAAATTTAGGAGTTCTGGTTACAGTGATCGAAACCAAACAACATGCATAAGTTTTTCGCAATAAAGAATAAATCCCCTTGGCTTCAAATCAAGAACATAAATAATAGGACCCTCAGGTTTTCTTCAACTCTATACATCCTTGGTTAGGCCTCATTTAGATTATGCGCACAGTTTTGGTCACCTATTTCGAAAGGTATAAAATTTTCTGGAAAAAGACAAAGGAGGATGACAAAGTTGATCCCCTGTATCAGAAACCTTCCCTAAAGAGGATAGCTAAAGGGCCCCCGAATCGCACTTCTAAAAAAAAAGAATTTGGGGGATATGATTGAGGTGTTTTAAAGAAGACAGGAAAAAATAAGGGGATGTAAATAGGTGCTGAAAAAAAAAACCTGACAGGACTCGCAGCAAGGTTTTTTTGTTGGGGAAAAAATTTAGATTCAGGAAGGAATAGGAAAGTACTGGGTTTGGTAAAAGAGTTGTGATGAGTGGAACAAACCCCAATACATTAAGAGCCGAACGTTTGGGAGCTTAAAAATAGTTTTGGTAAATACATGAGTATTGGGGGGGTGTGATTGACCGATAGCTTGTGCACCAGGTCGGTTGCCGTTTCCTCCCTTAAGTCAATGGACCGACCTGACTGGGTTTGGGTGCTTTGGCTTAACCCGGTAGGAATTTGGGCCTGCCTCGCATGGGCCATGGGGGCCTTCTGAAAGTTTTCCCTTCGTTTCTTATGTTTTTTAAGTTCTTCTTAAGCCCTAATGACTGTCTGTTTGCCCGGGACCCCCCACTAACTGAAAAGCTTGGAACGGTTTTATGAAATTTCCACAAACCCATATGCCTACACGGTTTGATATTTCCCAAGGCTTTCTTAAGATAGGACTAAAAGAAAAGATAGAGATTATACTCGATTCTTGGGGGCCTGAAAATCCACAGATCCTCAAATCCGTGAAAACTTATCGTTTCAAAATCATTTATTATTTGGGGGCAACTTTCCCTTTCCATTCTTATTAAAAAGCTACTCTAAAATACACTTTTGAAGAAATTTTGTTTAGCCCTTTTCAAAGAAATGTTAAAGAAAATTTTTCTATGTGGAACAATCTTAAAGGGTAGTGTGAAAAGGGGAGGTTTTGGGAAATCCTTATCCAGAGAACAAAAAGGGAATGAAAGAAGAAAAAAAACATCCCCTTCTAAGGAGTGGAAAAACAAATTCAAACAATTAAGGAATTTTCCAAAGAAAAATTTCCCGAAATTTAAAATTTCCCCTGATTGCAACAATATGCTGGGACTTAAAATTGGGAACCACGGGAAAGAAATTTTTTGCCCTCAAAAAGATAAACAATAAATCATGCAGAAACACTCACTAAACGTAGTTTCCCTGTAAAGGGGTATCAAAATTTGTTTTGATCCCTAGGACTCGTCTCCCAATTACCATAAAGGGTAAAATGCTTATGCAAAAAGCAGGGGAAGCTAAAAAATAGGATGGGATGAAAACTTCCTCTAAAAAATGAGTCAACCCTTTGGGAAATAAATATCCAGGGATTTTAAGCAATTAAATAAAATTTAAAATTTTCCCAGACAAATGGGTAAGAGGGAAAAAAGAAAAACTTTACAGGGTTTTTCTGTAAAGCGTAAACCAAAGGGGTTATGGCGCTTTTAGCTTACATGATAATGCTGAAGAAGTAAAACTAATTACTTCAAAGGCCGGGGGAAACCCCTTTGAAGGTCAGAACAGAAACCAAAATTTGGGGAATTTGAAAACACTCTAGGTGGGTAAAAAAATTAGCTGCCCTATCTCAAAAAATTTATTTGGGATCATCTCACAATTGAAAAAAAAACCTGATCGGGAGTGAAAAATTGGGGGCAGTTTTTCCCCAAGGGTTAAAAAATAATAAAGAAAGGGTTGATCTAGTACAGAACAAGTACAGAAAAAAAAAGAGTTTGCAGAGAGTTTTATCTCTTTTTTTAAACTTTCCTCTACCCTAGAGAATCCAGCTGACATTTTCACGGGTTTGCCCACTCAAGAAATTTTGGAAATAAATTTTGGCTCGAAAGGGGCCAAACTGGCCCTCTGATGAAAATAACTGGCCTCAGCAAAAAGGGGTCACATTTTGCCAAAAAAAACAGTCTCTTTAACACAGCAGAAATAATTGTTAAAAACTGCAGACACAACCAAAAAAGTCATTTTAGGACTAAAAACTCATCTTTTGGGGGAAACTCCCTTTAAAAGTTTTCACTCTTGTCTTAAATTCAAATTAAAAAAATAAAACCCGATTTTGGAAAGTCTTGAACCCAAAAAAAACTTTGGTTTTAAAAAAATACAGAAAAATTGTTTTTTTTACAGAATATAAAAAATTTTTAAAAAACACAAGATAAAAAAACCCCAATGATTAATTCTTTAGGACTTTTTTCCGACTCCCGAAAAGATTTTTAAAATGGCCAGGGAAAATTTAAAAATTCTTCAAATACCTAAAGAAAACCATACATCCCCAATATTGGGCCCCAAGAATCATTGGCTAACAAAACTGGGTTGTGGGAGAACGCCCACATAAAGGTTTTTTAAATGGGGGGGGGTAAACTGACACACTTTTTTCATTTAAAGACAATCCTCGGGTACCTCAAGGTCGACAAAGGGGAAAAAAAACAAAAAGGACTGTATTACTTGTCGTCACTACGATATGCAGTATTTCATATCCAGGGCCACCCCCAAATCCCTCTGAAAGAGTTTTCATATCAAATCCATTTTAGGGACAGGTGTAGATTACACTGGGCCAATAATTTTTTAAACCCAAAAAAGTTACAAAGTTTTCATCAAGGTGTACATCTGTTTGTTCATTTTGCTACGACTAAGTGTCTTTTAGAAGTAGCCACTGACCTTTTCCCGCTGAAAAAACCTTTTTCAAATTATTCAGAAGGTTTTCAGCCAGAAGGGGCCCTGTTTCCCAAATGATGATTTCAGATAATGCAACGAACTTTGTTTTCTGGGGGCGCTTATATAAGCAAGGGTCTTTTGATCAACCAGAAAATAAAAACAGAGCGAATCAACCAGTTTTTCCCTTGGGGATACCCCTTCCCCCCTAAAAACTCCATGGGACGGCGGATTTTTATGAAAGAATGAAACGGCCTTGTAAAACGTTGTTTAAGGAAAAAACTTTCATCTCATAGAATAGACTTTTAAAAAAATTCCGTAAAAGTTTTTTGACTGAAATAGAAAATAGAGTCAACAAAAGACCCCTAACTTAGTTACCGATGATCTTGGGCAATTTTTGAAGTGTTAAGCCATCTCATTTACTACATGGGAAAAGGGTCGAACCGTTCCCCCCCATTAAAGATAAAGAAATCATAGAGGATCCTACTTTTTTTTCGAACCCGAGCCCAAATCAGACGTAAAACCCAAAAACCTTTAAAAAAGTGATTTTAACGTTGGGAGAAAATTTGGGGGAAAAAACTATCTCACCTCATTGAGAAAAACACTTCTAAGGAGCTGGTTTTCCCCCAAAAAAAAAAACCCTTTAAAACCTGGTGACTAGTGGGTTTTCGACAAATGGTTTCCCAGGGCTCAAAAGGCCAAATTTTGGGAAAAAATTTTGACCATATTCCGATGGGAAAAGGAATCACAGGACCCGTTGA